>PTEX01000131.1:1738816-1887948 GCA_003342815.1 Eudromia elegans | reverse complement strand
ACAAAGGAGTGAAATGACAGAATGACAGTAACACCGCAAACAAATTCAAAACCTGTAGAAAAAGGTGGGAAATATATCAGCAAATCATTCAAGAAGCTGCTCTATCTTTAGATCTTAAGGACTTGAATTATTCTAAGAAACATCTGTCACTTCCTATGCTGCTAAATTTAGGCTCCTCAAATCCAGCCTGACTGATGCAACAAACTAGCCATATAACCCCTTCACAAAATGATCCCACCCTAGCTCAATTATTTAAGATATGTGCTGTCACCACTTCTTCTGCAAAACCATTCCAGAATCATGGCTGCTGTTCAGCTGTTGGTGTGGATGGAGAGTTTATAACGGCGGGCTCTTTCATCATTACTGTCTTGGTTTTAACAACACTTATTTCTCCCTCCTGATGTTTACAAGAAATGATATCCCCTTCCAGTTATTACTAAATCACTTTTTTTTTAATTACTCATGTCTCACAAGATACACTTTCAATTATCTTATTATTCTGGCAGTCTTTCTCTAGGGTTGTTTGTCTCTTGAAAATAATTAAGAGGAATTGTACACACTGGAGGTCTCAGCAGTGACTTTTATAATGGCCTTAAGAGTCTCCCCTGGAAACACCTTGCCTGTTATGCAAGTTGCCTAGAATAATTTCCAGTAAGCATGCAGTCCTTTCCTTCACATAATTGTATTTATGAAGAATATTATTTGCTTGGATTTGATCCAGATTACCTGTGAACTTCACCCCTATTCTCACTGCATAACAGCATTATTTCTTTCCTCACTCATTTTGTTTCAGAAAAAAAACTATTTACTTTGTTTTTCATTCTCCAGTTTAACCAGTGAAATTTTGATCATTCTTGCTTTATTTTCCAATATCATTAAAGAAACAAAACAAAAACTTTCCAATTCTTCATAGAAGTCTTCAAAGGAGTCTTATTTATTGCCACAGTAGTTATCCTTAATCTTTTTATTTAAGAATAGATACTGCCTGAACAGTGTTTATTGAAGGCCAGTCCACAACACTTAACAGCTCTTCACACCTGTGTGTGCTCCACAGCTTCCTGAGAGTTTACCTCATTGATCACATATGCGGCTTGACAGTTACTTATTTTATGAATAGACATACCAACACCTTTAGAGATTCCCCCTTTTTTTATCTTATTTGCATCTCTAAATTTGCTCACAGCCACGTTCAAATTGGTTTGGCTGAATATGCGTCAGATACTGGATATGGATATGAGACTAGTACATGATAATTTTTGGCCATCCAAGGCTTTTTAGCAGTATCCTGACAGCTGCACCTCAGGGGAAAGGGCTCTGCTGAAACTTTTAGTGTAGCATACTCTTAGACATTAAAAGTCACATGCGTGTGAATCAGAGATTATTACATTATGTCAGAGCATATGACTGTTGGCTCTAGTTAAATAATAAGATCATACATAATACTATTCAACTTCTAGACAGAGCTTTTCAGTGGACTATCATGATAGCAAACATTCATATCACCATATTAAAATAACGAAAAAATGTTTTTCTTCTTTAAATTAGAATTAGTCTTTTAATAGAAGCCATCTCCTTAGAGCTGAATTCAGTCAAGCAATGTAACCTACACCAAACAACGAGGTAAACCACGAAAGGACAAAAGAAATCCAAGCACTCCTGATTTTTCAAATATCTGCTTGGCCATTAAAAGATAAGTTGTTATGCTGCATTCGCAATGATAAAGCATTTACTCGACTTCAGTATTTCAACTTCCTGTATATAAAAACAACATTAAGCACCTCAAACATTCAATTTTCGACCAACTTGGCTTAGCAGCAAGCAAGTGAAACAATTTCAACGTGGCTATCTTTGTTTCATCTCAAACTGCCTGCGGACCTCGTTCAGAGGCTCTGCCCTGAAACAGAAGGACTGCTGCATTTTTTAAGAGGTTGCCTTGCTCTTTGAGGTGAGGCAGCCAGCAGCAGAGAGACTGCTAGACTGCTAACCTTAACGTGGTCAAAACACAGCTCACTACTTTGATTCTCCAATTTATTCAGTCACGTAAAACAAAATAAACTGCAAATTTCTGGAGGACCGCGGGCTCTTAGGCAAGAGGTTGTCGTAAAAACATACCTCTTTCATGACATCCCAACTCCTTCAACTTTACTACATTCTCAGAACTAACAGATGTACTTTCTGTCACTAAAGTCAATAGCTGATTTCAAATGTATGTATCTATTCATCTTTACATGCTTTACTAGGTTTCTAAGCACAACTGAAACACATTTGTACACTTTCAAAACAGTATTTTACACATCCTTATGCATTTTTAAAACACTTCTTGAAATTCCTATTTCTAGCTAAACGACAAGACTTTATTTGAAAAAAACTAAGTATTTAAGACTCTTGATACACTTACTTTAATATCCAGGTGTGCCAGAGAGCATCTTCACATGCTGCTGTAGCTTGCTTCTCAAAAAAAGGTTGAAAAGAAGAAAAATGGTTCATCTTGCTCTGAGGCAGAGTAATTTCCTGGAGAAAAAGGTGTAATTCTCCTTTCTCAACTCATCTGAATACCTGTAGCTGGTCAACCACAAGGAGGTTTATATCACATATGTGGATCAGGCGACTTATGAGCCAGAGCTGGAAGTAAGCACAGAAGCAGCTCTCAGTGTTAAAATGAGCAGAAAGAAAAGGGAAAGTGGGTTGAAGTTCTAGGTAGAAGAAGATCTGGTATTTCTTTATGTCTTTCAAATTATCTCTATTTACATAAAAAAGTCATTGTTGCCATTGGCATTCTAATAAATATCAGTTTAGCAAATTATTCTTTCAGAGAAAAGAGTAAAGATCAAATGTTTCCAGAAAAATTAATTTGTTTCAGCAGAACAGATGCTTCTCAATTCTAGAGCACAGAGTGAAACTCAAAAGAGAAAAAAGAAATAGGCAAGGATTTCAGCACTAAAAACAGCAGTTGAAATATTTGCTTTTCCCTGGTTCTGAGTAGAACTAAGACCCACTATTGCAGGTGAAGGCAGCCCCTTTTGTAATCAGTCATGCAATCCCTTTGCAGCTGCTCTAGCTAGGAGACAACTCCTTAGCTTGATGGGCAAAAGGCACTTTTGAGGCAGGGATACAAATGACTGCTCTAAACCTGCAAGAGCAAACACATGAAGCTGTACTTCAGATGTTCTTCTAGAGTGGTTAAGTGATGTATCATTTTTTTTTTCTAGTGGATGTTCTTAAAAATACCAATCCAAGTCAAGGAAAAAAAAATCCCTGAGTGGGTTTTTTTTTAAAGTTGTGCCTTGCTCTAAGAACATTATTAAGAAATTACTCTTAAGGACTACATTATTTGCATTATACTCAAAGGATGAAAATACCCTCAACTACTGATGCTACTTATCATAATGATGCATGGGTGAAACAATATGAAAAGTTATAAAGAATCTTACTTGCTTTTATTCCCAATACCCCAATACTTTTGGGCTACAAACTGAGCCTGGGTTTCCAAAATAGTGCTAAAAGACAGCAGCCAGTTCAGCCAGTGTTCTAGGAATGAAAACTTTACACATAGAGTCATACCAAAGATTCACCTGATCTGTGTTGATTTACTAGAAGTCAGGTGTTGTTACTTAAAAATATATAAGAAAGAGGAGTAATGGAGAATAATCCTTTCCAGCTTTTGGCAAAGGTTTAGGGATTTTCTGAGCTGGAGATCCTATCTAGACAGTTATATCTTAATAGCCATTGAAAAAATAGGGATGCAAATTCTCCATGCACCTTCGCAAATTAATTTGAAGATTTGACTCAAAAGTGATGGATAAAAACACAGAAGAATCTAAATAATAACAAAAAGGAACATTTTGTGCTTACTATATGTAAGTCCTAATGCTACATGGAAGCCTTCTTTTTCCAAAATTATCTAGCATCAGTTCACTAGAGCAAGATTAACCAGTTATGCTTGAGTACTTAACACACATTTTTTTCTACCAGTTATACTTATTCATCAGGCTTTTTTTTTGATATTGATGTTGGGTTGTATTTTTGGCAGTACTTTGACGAATTGCTCCTGGAGCAGAAATCTCCTGAGGAAATTGGGGAAAGATAAAAATTATGATCATAGAGACAGAAAGAAAAGGCGTGATTACTGATGAGAGAGAGATATTGTTGTGAATGTCACTCCAATATTTTTTTTACTGTTAGCTAAAGAAGTAATCTGGGGTATAGATTTGCAGGTTGTCATTGCAGCTGGCATCTTCAGCATGTTTCATCATCTGAACTATTTGACCTATTGATTCTCTTTGACACCCTTTGATTCATAAAGCTTTTCAAAACTCAGGCAGATTCTGCATAAAAGATTTCCCACATCTCAATTGTTCATCTAACTTTATGCTTTCAAACTTAAATATATATTTTATTGTAACGGGCAGTAGTTGCTAACACTGTTTTATAGAGAGGAAAATACCTAACCTCAGCTGACGGCTGAGTAACAGTAAAATTTTTCTTTCTCATTTCCTTAGGGTAAAGGAATCTTAAAATATTGTCTGTCTTGTAAATCTTCTGCTATGTAACTGTGATTCTGATAAAGTCTCAAGTCTCAGGGTTGGTTGGTTGCTTGTTTCCCTCCCTCCAAAAAAAAAAAAAAACAAACAAACAAAAAAAAAAAAGGTGACATTTAGGGATTTGGACTATGTTATCTGGGATTGAAAACTTGGGCATTGGGACATTGCAGATCTCAGTTGGATTAAATTCTGGTGCTCAGGATTATGAGGTTATCCAATATAATTACAAGTACAGATCTGTGGTTGTTTTTTTTTTTTTTCCCCCTAGCAAATTTTTAACCTCACCCAAAACTGAAGTAAATTTAAAGGAGAAGATTATTTTGTGGTATGACCAGCATAAGCTTTTCTAGAAAATGGTTGACTTCCTTTGAGACTTTTTACAAAAATCTCTACCATTTTTTCTGCACGTTGGTAATTTATAGATTTCTGAAAAATGAGAATATACTCCGACATTCATGTTTAGTATCATAAAAAGCATCTCATGTATTCCTTCGTTCCATCCCCTATCTCTCTCAGAGATAGGAACAATAAGAACAACAAAAAAAAGCTATTTTAATGGAAATTCATGAAAAATATTATGCTGTCCATAGTTTTCAGTGCTGAGAATTTTATGAGGTTTCTCCAGCAAGGATCCGGCAACTAGCACCAAATGTGGCATGTCCCTGAATTTAGACACTTGGGCATTATTGTGCAGGATTTTTTTAAAACTAGCTCTTTACTGTCATTTTAAGAGATGACAGAATAGAAAAGTGAATAAAATTGTCATAAAACATTAACAAAATCTCTCAGACTTTTGTGGACTGTCTGCATAGCCAGCTCTCTTTTGTTCATTCAGGCTAAAAGCTAATCTGTTCACTAGTAGGAAGTCCTGAAAAGCAATCACTTTCAGAAAAAAAGTGGAAACTAATAATGTCTACTGTTTGATAAAAAGATTTAAAAACGACATACATATTATTCATTACGACAGCTATTACAAACGCTGAGGAAAGTTCTAGACACATTTCCAGAAGAGTTCACTGTGTATGACAAATCACATGTTAAGAGATCCTCTTAAAATATTGGATTAAATTTATATTACTTATCATAGAATACAATACATTTTTATGGTAAGTGTTAAGAAAATGTTAAGAAAGCATCATAACATCCACAAGAACAATGCACAGTCATTGGCTTTTGTGCTTTTGGTAGTCTGGAAAATGATAGAACTTCCTTTTATACAACAAATTCTTAATCGACCTTTGAAAATGATTATCCTGTAGCTATTTTTAGCTACTGGACAAGTCTAATGTGTTACAGTCAAGATACAATAATCCAGCTTTATGTGTACTTACCAAAATGTACAACTATAGATATACGAGGGGTGTATATATATATCTGTAAATAATACATATATATGCATATGGATTATTTATATAATATATAATTCAGATAAGTTAGTACCTGAGTTTTAGGTGTAAATAATGGCTAACACATATACAATTGACAGAGAATGTAAATGATGAAAAATCATAGCAGGTAAAAGACAGAGTTGACACTATAGATTTCACAGAAGTTATAAACTTCATTCCAGAGAGTTCATAAACTAAGGATAATTAATTACAGTCTAAAATTTACAATGTGTTGTATAATCAATTTTATTACTCAGAAGGTAGAACTTTTCACGGACAAGTCTTGCAGACCAATTGAGTTTTTATGAAGTCTTGAAAGGACAAATGGAGAGATTTATTGTCTCTAGACGAAGTAAGTCCTCCCATCCATATCTAGAGGTGGCAGCATGAAAGAGAGAGAGAGAGAGAGATGTTAAATTCCCAAAAGTGTTGGGGGCAAAAGAGGACAACATATGGACCTGCACCCTCCACTCTTCAGATCCCAAGGCTGATGCCTTGCGGAGAAGTGTGCATGCAGGGAGCAATGCTGGTGTCACATCAAGTTATCCATGTCTGGAAAACTGGCTTTTTTGCCAGCAGAAATCTGTTCAGGTGTGTGTGTTGCTGCAGTCTGGATGTCAATTTGGGGATTTTTTTTTATATATGTTTTCTTATAATTGTCTGTTTCCTTTGCTTCTTTGCAGCTGGAATTTGCAAGTTGCACAATAACATTCCTCAGCTTCATTTGACCTAATGAACTGTCATATTTTTAAAGGTATTCACAGAGCTTAAACAAAAACATGTTTGGCAGTAATCATTGTAATAACAGAAAACTCTTATCATTCTAATAACTCTTATAAGCTTAGGCTGCTTAGGCCAAGTCACTCACGTGTAAGCCCAGAGACCCTGCACTGTCAGTTCAATACAAAACCAGTAACTTTTAGAAGAATGGCAAAAGTTATGCTCAATGGCCTGCAGATAGGGAAAATAAGACAGCAGCAATCAGGTGGAGCTCTCCAAAGGAACAAAGTGCAGATTATTCACAGATTTTGATTGCTCAGGCATGACAGTTTGAAAGAAGGAAATAAATCTAACCATGACCAAGGGTGCAATGAAAAATGGAAGCAGCTGAATAAGAAAATAAATTAATATAGTCCAAGACATAGGGAAAATCTATTTTGTCAGTTAAAGCATACTGTATATGGCAGAAGATGAAGCATCAGAAAACATACAAGCAAATGAAAAAAACCCAACCTCATCACATCTGGAGAACAGAAGAAATGTTCACACATATTCTCCCTACACCGTCCTGACTTACACCGAGAGCATCATTTCTGACCTGGCTGCAGCTGTTTACCTCATATAAACTCTCATAAGAGAAAAAAAAAAAAAGATATTTTATTCAAATTACTAGATCCACAAAACATTTTAGCAATGTGTATTCTGTTAAGTCTAAAACTATAATCCTGAAAACATCAGTTAATGTACAGTCAGGCTGGTTGAGCTTTTTGCTTTAGTGAATGCGCATCTCATCTGTGATAGGGATGAAAAACTTAACGCTTCACTCATGACAGAGGACAGTCTGGATCCACAAAGTAGTAGCTCCTTCACTGATCTTTCCTGAAAAGCTGAGTCCAGTAGAATTGCATGATTAAAGATTCATGAGAGAAGGAAATGGGTAGTTTGATGGTTGGAGTAACGAAACAGGATGAAATTTAACAGCTTATGATGTATTGGTGCTCAAAAATCAATAGTGGAAGTTCAGGAGTTCAAATAAAACTAGAAAGATATTGATATATTAGTTGAACACCTACCAATGAGTCATTTATGCGGAGGCAGCTGTGGATAAACAGTCCTAAAACACAGCACATTCAGTGTTACCAGCAGATACATGAATAAATTAATGCCATCGTATCAGGTATTCATGAAATCTCACATCAAGTGCTAAATTAGTTTATACTCTCCATGTTCAAGCACTGGGACAGGTCAAAACAAGGACTGCTAAAACAGTAGGAAATTCTGTCTGGCTAAAGAGCATTCCTTTTCTATTTTTGAGATATAGTTATATTTTTTCACTGCAAAGCTCAGTGAAATGGATGGAGACAGCTTATCACGCCCCAGCAAGAAGGAAGCACCATGCCAAGTGCAGCATGAAGCACAACTTTCTTTTGAAAGGAGGCTGCAAGGAGCATTTTGTCTACAATTTAAGGTGTACATTCCAGGAACTGAGAAATGAAATCAGTTGCAATATCTTCTATTTTATGGGACTCGTAATTTCACCTCCCAGGAGAAAGGTTTAGCAATGAAGTTAAAGGACGTTTATTTAGAGATCAATCTCCATACCTCTTGCTGAAGCAATAACTGCAGGAAACAAGCCAAGATTGATTGAAAAAGTGTCCTCTGCAACAGTAGCCCTGAAAGCCCCGAGGGTCCAGCCCCACTACCAGTTCATAGGTGGTACCTCAGGGAGCAGCAGGAGCCACCTCCTTTCTCACTAGCTGTAATCCCGAGAGTATTCAGTAACAGGCTACTGCCAAAGGGCTCTAGTTGCAGTTATCTACATGAGAACACTGTTTCAGATTTACGGAAGAAATTATATCAAGAATAATCAAAGCAAGAGATGTCCATGTTACTCAAATGATTTGCAGAAATAGATGAACTAGCAGATATACCTGAATGAAAAGATGTATTTTACTCCTCAAGGGAATACATGAAGAGACTGTCATTCTCAGAATCGTGTCAGAAGATGATAAGATGCAAATATGATTCCAAATCCATCAGGAGCTGAAAACAAATGTCTCCTCAGAAGCAAAATACCAGATGAGCAGCAGTGTCTGTGAAGGCTCATGATGAATATCTATAAGTAGAGCATTACCTGCACATGCATTAGGTCCTGTTTCCCTATTAAGCAATGACTCCCAATTCCCATACAGTGAAAAATATACCTAGCATCTGGGTTGCTACTGCTTCTGTTATGACTGATGCTTCCAGTAGGCTGGTTAAACCTGTTTTTTTGTTTGTTTGCAAGTCATATTAATTTTTTAACTGGAGTCTTAATAGCATGAAGATAGCAAACCGAAGAAGGCCCATTTCTCATGCCTGTTACGCCACATTTTTCCAGAGATAAGAAAGAACCAGCAATAGTTACTGAGTATAGCAGATGAGCAATTCTTAGCAACTCAATGTGAAAGTATTTACTGGCTTTTGCTAATAATTTGCATGAATGTGGAAACCATGTGGCTGCTGTTGCAATGAAATAGTACATTTCTCTCAGTATTTTCATCTTATCACTTATTTCTAAATCTTAAAGACGAAAAAAAAAAAAAGGTGAGGTCGCTTTCTGGTATGTGGCCCTCTTTTACATTTGGTGTTTTAAATATTACAGGTCACAAATGGTCAGATTTTCCTTGAATTCCTTTGAGGTCAGCCACAGTTTGCAATCCTGCAAGCAGTGTCTTGAGCTAATTATGTATCCAACACAGTTCCCTTCCTGCATATATATCCTATAGACAGGAGAAAACACTGAATAAGATTCTGTTCGTATAGTGAAAAAGTGTTGTGGTTGGATCCTGAGGTAATGAGGTAATGAGGTAATACTTAGATAGTTGAAGCACCTATGGTTTCTTATCCATCATCTTTGCTTCTTTACAGAAATTCTCAAACTGTACTAAACATTACATGTAAATATTAAGATAGTTAAGACTGATAACAACTTCTCATATGCTTCAGCAGACTAGGACGTAGATGCCTGTTTCAGTTTATTAGGAGAGAACTCCCCACATGCATATCCTGTAGTCATACCAACTTTGAAAGAAAAAGAAATTCTTTTCTGTATTAGCTCCAATATATTTCTTTAATTCAGCTATATTTTCATGTATTTTCACTTCTGTTCTCTTTGCCTTCTCAAATTATGACAGATTTATTTCATTGTCTAAAAGTCTGGGATATTCAGCAATTTCAGAAATGATAAGTTTCTGAACCTGCTCTGATTTATCCTACTGAAAGACAAGAAAAACTTCACTAAAATCGATGAAATTGCCCTAAGCAAAGCCAACATATAAGATCAGAATGAAAACTTGTATAATACTTTGTAGTAGAAAAAGTAGCTGGTTCAAGATTCTTAAAGTAGATTGAGCACGGTAATAGCAAGGGAATCTTTTATCCATATAAATTCTTCAGCCTTAGTTTCCCATAGACTTTGCTGTGATTTATATTTTCTTCTCCTGTCTGTTTAGGATTTGATCTTCCCAGTGGAGTGTGCTGAGATTATTCTCCTGGCCTGTTTATCAAATAACCTGGAAGAGATGGGAAGTTTGTTGGGGGGGGGGGGTGTTTTTTTTTTAATTTTTATTGAATGTACTTGAGGGAAAAAAAAAAGGCTAAATGAAGGTAAAACACTCTCCAGATTTTCTCTGTGGTTTTAAATGCACAGGCTATTTTACAGGCATAACACTATATGCCCATACCTTTACGTCCACACTCTCTTGGCATCAGTAAGGAAAAGAATACGTACTTTGAGATTGCCAGTCTGCACAAATGAAGCCAACGGCATACTGGGTTGGACTTCTTTTTCGTCCACTGACATAATCTTTCAAACAGAAAAACTGAAAGAAAAAAAAAAATCATACTGTGAAATGCAGTTGATCCACAAAATATTTTACTACAAGTATTTTGTGGCTATTAATGACAAAAATCCTCACGGAGGGAACTTCCTTACACTGACTGGTATAAGAAGCATCTCAGAAGGAAATTAGAGCCAGGAGAGTTCTTTGAAGTAAATTGTTTGGTTAAATTTTAAGGAAGAAGGCAAAACAATTTGTAATTTCTCTATTCAGGCAGAGAAGCATTAGTTAAAAATCACTAAAATGACTATTCTGAATATAGTTATTGTTGTTGAAGTGAAGGAAGATACAGGGCTCACACAAAGAAATAAATCGTTGGTGTTAAGAGCACTTAAAGAACACCGAGCAGCGGTTTAATATATTGTTTAAAATTGTAATGTAAAATGAGATACATGAATAGGCTTTTATTGTAATTTTCTAGTCATCTATTATATGCCTATAACCGTGCTTTTTTGAAAAGCTAGCAGAATTACTAGGTAGACTTTTTTTAGAATTGTCTCAATTGATGCAATCTAACTAGAAAGAAAGATAAATCATATTACAGCATTTAAAATCAATAATACTTCTTACCACTTGAATTAGATGAGAGAAATATTGACAGAAAAGCATGTAGTTCATTTTCTCCTTTTGACTTTCTTTGTGTAGTTTGGCCTTTGTAAGTTAATGTTTCGGGTATAGCTGAAACGTGCAAATATTTCAGTTCTTCTCTGTGAAATCCTGACTTTGGGTACTACAAAGTTACGATGCAACAAAGTGTTTTGGATTAAGTGTGGCATTTTTTGATTATCTTGGGCAATATGAAAGTGTATATTATAAATATATGCTCCTTCTGTGAGTTAACTGTCAGCTACAAATAAAAAGAATGTTAACAAAAATCTGAAGTATAAAAAGAAAAAAAAAATTTTGCTTTGAGCAATTCAGATACACCACCAACTGCACACTAAAGATTTTGAATTTCAACCATGCTGTAGACCTGTATGTAAATCAGTAATTAGTAAACCCTCAAAATTACTGAAATTTAGAGTGAATTCTTTCTATATAGAGTGAATTCTTTCATATGCATTTTGGTTTGAAAAAAAGGTAAGATTCTGGAAAAATGATACTACTATCAAATGATAAAAAAAGAGAGGTTGGAAGGCATTACCCATGACTCTCCCAAAATTATCATTTAACTGAAAATATTTTTGGAAAATCAACAGGGATTGAATTCCATAATTTTATATGTTACTAAATTAACAATACTAAATTACGCTGTCTGTGAAGTGCGTAAATCATGATCAGTTGCAGTCTATGAAAATCTACATTTAGAAACTGAAACTCTAAATGATATGGAGTTTATTAGTTCATCAAAATAGAACAGTTTTCTAATTAAAAAGCAGATTGTTCTGGTGCCAAAATTCCTTGTAGATAATAAAGCAATACCAGTACTAGAGTACAAACAAAATTTTTGCAGAACATTGACATTTGCTGAACTGCGGATATTCAATCTTTGGCATATATAACATTTTATATATATATATATATAAATATAATTTAAATATATAATATAATTATACATAATTAGGAAACCAGAAGCCTACACTATGGAATAGCAGCTATGTCATTAGATATCGTAATATAGGTTACTGCACATATCTGTATTCACAAGGAACGGATTGTAGGACAGGGGTAGTATTTTTTATTAAAGTCATGGTATAGCTGAAGAATGCAAGGTGTTGCTCAAATAAGACCTTCACTTTTTAGGTTAATTTTTACAAACATTTAGGTTTTTCTGAAGAAGGGCTTTGTTCACATACAAGTTCATTCTTTTTTTTCCACATTATGACAAATAATTAATAAATAATATTATTCCTTCATAGGAAACCTTGCCTTGCTTTTATCTGCAGACAATGAGAGCTTTACTTTGTTTTATACATAATTGTTCATGCAAAGAAGATAGTGAGGGCAAAATTTATTTCATTTATCACCTCTTAAAGAGTGTGTTCATATGGCACACCTTGTACTGGAATCTATGGCAGAAAACAACCTCAAAAAATTGTAGTATCATTTCACAAAACTAAAAGAACAACCTTGTTTTAACATGATGACAACTGTAATATATTTTGTACATCAGATCCTTTGTTTATGCTTCTCTGTAACATATGTTCCTATTTAAAGCATGCTGGGTGTAGGCTAAGCTGTGAATTTGTTCTAACCAAGATATGGAAAGCTTGCAGTAAATAAAATGGAGAGAAGTGTTAGTGAAAACATGTAGGGAACCAGTAGGGGTAACATAGTCTTCTTGTAGAAGACTAAAAGAAACTCCAAGAAGATGCTTAGAGATGGTGAATTTGATTTCCTTTTACACAGTTAAAAGGAAATCAGTGACAAATATTGGCAGAGAAACCATCATCTTTTGCCATAGGTTCAAAATACACTTATTAAAAAGAGGGAAAACACTTAAATTTTAATTACTAGAGAAAAAGATCAAAAGAAACATTATGAAATGAGAGAGCTGATGTCCATCCTTGTGGAAAGATAGAAGGCACACTGTCATCAAGAAGATTAAAAATAAGAACATTATGACTGATAATAAATACTTTTCCATTTAGTAGATTAAAATAAGAACAATTTTAATATTCATAAGCTAGAAGAAAAAGTGATGCACTACAACTAAATAGGAAAAGGCAGTCTCAGTATCATTCCCTCTTTCACCTGGAACTGAAGTTGTCATACTAGGTATGTTGTCATACTATAACTCACTGAAGATAGTTCTAAAATCATTTTTTAAATAGCAGCACACCAAAGGGCACATTTAACCCATTAAAAGGTGACAGACAGGACAGATTCAAGTGAAATATCTAAATGCTGGTTATGGATTTTTATATGAATTACTGTCAGTGTATCATTGTTTTGAACACGGTCATCTTAACGCATTCTCTGAAGAGTTATTTAGGCATGTTTATTTCTTATCCAATTTGAAAGTTAATTTTAACTACTGATAGCTTGGAATGTAATCATCCTCTGCCCTGCAAATGTGTTTTAATGTTTCCTCAATACAGGAATGAGAGATCTCACCAATTTGTCTTTATTGCCTTTCCTGAGTCCTGCTTAATGGTCCTGACTATGAATGGACTGCTAATACCAGCAGAAGTAGGATTTTGCCCACTTGTTTAAAATTTCATTTGTCTTGTGATCCCATTAAGTACCATAACTGCAGAGAAATGTCTTCTCCACTCTGATATTATATAAAATGTAGAAACAGTGGGTGAAATATTGTCCATGTGACAGAAATGCAGAGGTGCTTGAGTGCTGGACTCTAGATTCCAGCTGGCTAATTAACTCTCATTCATGCTCTGAATGACTTTCCTCTAGCTTTTCTAATGTGTTCTGTCTTTTTCCTGTGTGACTAAATTTGGATGAGATTAGAATTTGGAGCTGCAGAATTAAGTTTATGCTTTTTCCCATTTTGGTAACTGTACTCATAAAAAATATAGTTCACATGGATCAGTTACAGTTCAGAAGCAATATAATATTTAAATATGTCATTATTTTCCTCATAAATTGTACATTTTTGTTGCTAACTTTAAGATAAAAGTCATTGGCAGGTTTCCTTAGAACAAAAACCAAGACACAAAATACAAACTGATCAAACAGCACTTCTTCCACATAGAAGTGGGTTTTTTTTGAGAGATTACTATAGATATAACACAATCTTTTCTATATCAAATTCATTAGCAAATTAACAACTCTCTTATTCCACTACAGTATTATCAATTTGCCATTAGGTGTCAATGAATTGTTTTCTCCCAGAACAGTTTCATTTGGAGAGATGTGATCTAGTGCATACTTAAGGGACTGTGCTTGCATTTGGATATCTTGTTCCACAGTTTAAGAGGCTTTTCCTGTAGTGCTGTACTCAACAACCCCTTCCCTATGTTATCAACACTCTTCAGTTACTTAGAAAGAAACACTTACCTTTGTGTATTGCATCTTTTGCCATTTCTATTATTTGCTTTGGGTTCCCTGGAAGCCAAGAAACATATTCCAGATTTCAAAAAGACAAACATCCTTGGTTTAAGATGAGATGCTCAGAGCTATGGATTACAAATGATAAAATATATTACTTTTTAAGGTATTAGGTCATCTTTCAATGCAATCTTAACACTTGTGTTTTTCATTTGCAAATGTGCATTTACATGAAATGCAAGCTCAGATAGTGACTGAAACCACTGACATAAATTAAGACTGCTATTTCTTGCATCCTCAAGTTAGGATTGTAGAACCACAGGGTAATTCAGACTGAAAGGGACCTCATGACGCTGCTCAAAACCAGCTCAGGTCCATGTCGGCATGGCTGCTGTGGGCGTTATCCAGTCAGGTCTTTAAAAATGTCCACGGACAGAGACTGCACAACCTCTCTGGGCAATCTGGGCAATGCTTGACTGCTCTCATGGCAAAAAAATGCTTTATTTATGTGCAGCTTGACCTCATGTTTCAACTTACATCTGCTGTCTCTTGTCCTGTTGTCATGCCCTGGTGTAGACTCTGGCTTTGGTCTTCTTGATAGTCTGCTGATATTGGCAAGCAGATATTAGGTCTCCCTGATGCTGTCTGTTCTCCAGGCTGAAACAGGCTTTTCACTCTGATTCCTCAGGGGAAAGAAGAGCCATGGATAAAACCACAAACTGAGTTCCAGCTCTTCCCCTTATTCAGAATAATGTTTCTAGTCTGGTCACCAGTATTCAAGAAGGCTGGGCTCCAGTTGGAACAAGTACATAGATGACCATGAGGATTAAGTATTTATGAAGAAATATTAATCAGTTAATTTATCAAATCAAAGGGTTTGGTTTTTTTTTTTTTTTTGTATATTTGAAGTCTGGAATAGAGTATCAAGGAAGCTGTTAGCAGCTAGAATTAAATGCATTGAGAAAGTTGTTTTCAGTTTAGCTTACCTATTTGTACAGGAACTTAATTTAGCAATCACACATTGACATTTATAAACTGAGGGGTCTTGAAGTATATAAATGAAGGCAGAGCACTCTGCACACCATGAAGAAAAAAAGCAAAAAAAATCTCCACTGGTTGATAACTGAGGAACTTTCAAAAACAATATACCTTCTCTTCCTCACCCTTATTGTTTGGTGAACACAATAGAGCAGCACTTATTTTAGCTGATTATTAATACAGAAGAGCAGTTTAAAGATACTATCAGGCACACAATATTAAAAGTGTTTACTGCCAGACAGAAGGGAAAAAATAACATCATTTTCTTTGGTACTGTTTTTACTTTCCATTAGAAATTTTAAAAACAGCCTGACAGCCCTTTCTCTGTGACATATAAAACACTTTTTATTTGAATATATTAGCAAAGGAAGCTCCAGCATTGCAATCCCTGGTGGAAAACACTCCATCTTGTCCTCATATCCCGTAGATGGGCTTCTCCCAAATTCATTAGTGTATAGAAACATAGGGTGATCTTCTAGTAACTTTAACGGAATTCAGTTGTCACGTACATTCGACTTCGCTTGTGATTACAGGAAAATAAATAAGTAGTTTATTTCTGTAACAGATTCTAAAATTCAAAGGCTTATAATAGGTCTGAAATAACATTAGAACAAATTAAAAATGTTACCTCTGAAACAAAGTGACTCTCTGCAGCAATCAGAAAAGACAGGATTTGAGACGAACTATTGTTGCCTCTCAGTTTGTGCTAAGGGAAATTTTGGACAAATGAAGACAGTTTCAACAAGATCAGAACCACTCCTGGACGCCAGAAATTTCTGGAAACTATTTCAAATCTATGACAATGAGGAAAAAATGGATTTTGATCTATTACACTGCAATAGTTAAAAAAAATTGTCAATAATCCTTTAACAAATTGATATAGCTTTCAAGTCAAAGATATGCCTATAGTGGAATTGGAGAAACTGGATTCAAACGAGAATTCTAAAGTGACAGGGACAAATACTCTGCTAGACAAATTATTGTAATATTATTGATGTAATCGGGCTGTGTAACATTTACATTAGTAAAGACTTCTGTCTCCCATCTCCATTACATATATTTAATTTACACTTTAAAGCTTCTCCAACTTCTCCAAGTGCTGTTAATATTCAGGAGAAGGCCGTTGCCAAAACTGAGGACTGAAAAAGAAAAGATACTGAGAGGATCATGCATAAGAGTTTTCATTATCACAGGGATTCCATTACTGTCATAAGATCTAATTCTTTCACTGTTAATAATTAGGCAAAGAGAAGGCAAAGTAGACATATATTCATTACACTCAGCAGGCTGGATCAGGAGTTTAATTGCGCTAGAGAAGAGCCACAATTATTGGTTTGGGGTTATCTGCTTATACTGCTTCTATACCTGAGGTTTTCAGTGAACTGAAGTCTGTTCAGACTCTCATTACCCTCTGCCTAACTGATTAATAGATGAGCTTCTCTGTGTAGCAGCCAAAGGAAGGTTTCCCAGTTAGTTAAGCTCTTCTAATAATTTTTTTCCCCACAGCATATTATTTATTATACACATAGATAATAAAAAACACACAAACTTCCCTCTACCCTGTTTTCACATAAGCCTAGTGTTTCCTGCCACTTGAGCAAGGCTGCATTGGACTATTCAGCAAAGTCAGGAGTGTTTAAAACTTACGGGGTTTATTCTCCTTTTGTCAAACATTATCTACATACAGAACATCCACATGGTGTAAGTTACAGAAGAAAAATGCAGGAGACAGACTACTGTAAGTAACTGAGTAACAGACCGTTTTACAGGGTTCTTGTTTGTTCACAATGGAGAAAAACTGTTGAAAAGGAAAACAGATTGAGCAGCTCGAAATGTAAGCAGACTTTTATTGTAGATAAATCTATCTGCCAGGAAGTTTGCTCAAGCTAAAGAGATCTACCGTATCACACAGGGCGGGATGCTAAATACACACCAATTTACAATGCTAGAAAATTTCATATTTCTAAGCAATTTTACACAATCTAAACCGGAGTAAAATATTATTTAAAAAAAGATATTTCTTTTCGATTGCCTTTAGTAAATGGAGATCAGTTAAAGAGCTTATAAGCATTATTTAACAAAAACATAATAAAATTAAAAATACCCCCAAATTTTTAAATCATTGCTCTAGGCCTGGAAAGTTGTTTTACTGCTGGCTTTCTGGCTCTACTGATTAGTGTTATTCTGAGAATCTTATTAGATTTACACATTTAGATGTGTAAGCATTGTCAAAATTAGAATACCAAGCTAACAACCTATAAAAAATACAATTTTTTGTTTGTTTGTTTTTGCACTAATCCAATTGCATTCATGGAAAAAATCCATTAACCAAATGACTTAACAAATATGGGTCAATAAAAAATGAATACGGAAAATGTTATCTATCAGTTACCAACTTCAGTTCTCTTATTCTCCAGTTTCTTGAAATGCACTCTGTGATAGCTGAAATGCTAACACCATTTTTTTTTCTAAAAAAGGATTAAGCTTCTGCAAGTGGCTGACTGTATCTGAAAGAAAAGACACTATAAAAAGCCAACTCCTCAAACTGCAGTGATCATAAAAGACTGCACTGCAAATACAATTTTTCCTTTTTTTTCCCTCTTTGTTTGTTCAACAAGTTGAGACTACAAATTTGATAGGAAAAGTTTCTCTTCAAAGATGAGCAATCCTGTAGCCACAGTGGGAATAAATTACACAATTTCTATGCTTTACCTTTCTTGTGAGACTTTAGCTTCAAGGCACAAAAAGATTAAACAGGGGGCTGGACAGAACAGTACAGAACATTTCAGTTTAAGGAGTCAAAGGTTGTACAACATCACTTTATTTTTTATGTCTGAAGCAAAATCAAATCAAAATTTCAGTAATCTTTAAGCCTTCATTTCAGAAATGCAAAGGGTAATATTAAATTCCCTGAAACTTTATGCTTTCTTTTTTTCCTACTCTTGAAAAGAAGTACAACTTAATGATCATCAGTTTCAACATTTGATAATCCCAGTCTACTAACACAATCTCAGATGATAGTTAATAAAGAATATAACTATGAAATAACCATTTCTGATTAACTTTTATGCTAAAGTTGATTCAAATTGTGTTTAAGTCAAAGAAATAAGAAGTATAGAAGGGTCTAAATTTAAAATGAAATTCTGTAAATTGTAAATTCTGTAAGGATGGTGTAATTTAAGTGCAAAGTACTGTAAAACTATTAATTCAGCAAATATCTAACATAGATCCTTATGCTTCCCCAACCCAAACAACTGTGTTGCCTCTCTCAACTTCAGTGATTTCACAATTTAGCTTATTGAGCCGTCCATCCAGGATAAACAGAGATTCCTTGGAAGGGGTCATGAGATATTGACCAAAAAGGCCACTGTCTTCTATGAGACGGTTCTTACTGTTCCAAGGCCATTCGTCTGCCTTGACAGGCTCCTTGAGACTCTTCACCATCTTAACCTTGCCAGAGGAGAGCTCTACGACGAGAACATCAGTCTGTGCACTGGAGCTACAATAAACGTTGTATTGATGGGCTTCAGTGAATGACGGCTGAAAAGCTACGTCAGATATGTGCAAATTGGTGTGAATGTCAAACGCATCCTGTATTTCTCCTCTCATTGTAATGGTCTGGATTCTCATGAGACCTTTTGCATCATCAATGCTGACAAGGTAGTGTCCATCGGGAGAGATGTGCGGCGTGCCGGTCACGTCACCATTGTATCCGATCACAGAATCGGTAACGCTATCCAGTATAAGCTGCGGTAGAACAGCCCCAGTGGTATCCGGCTTACACCAGATGAAAAAATACCCTCCAAGATGTGTATGAGCCAGTGACCGGGGAATGCAATTATAATCCTTTAAATTAATCGTCTTGATGTACGACATAGTTTCAAGATCAATTTTCTGGAGCATAGGTTCATCCTTATGAAAAATAAATCCAAACCTAAAAAGAAAAGTACAAAAATCAAACAAAGTCAGATCTAGTGCGTGCATTATGTACAAAAGAGAAAATATGATGGGAGCAAATAAATCAGTTAATACGTGCAGGAATGTATTCCTATAAATCTCCACTTCAGATGTTTCAGATACTAAACAGACATAATGCATAACTTTTAAATTTTCTTGTAATTATAATTTAGAATGAGTAAAACAAAACATCCAAAAGCATATATGTGATTATTTGAAAAAGTGTTTTTTCTTACTGACAGGGAAGAAAAGAGAAACATTATTCGGAAAGTATCTATTCAGTTGTAACTTTTATAAAAACAAGAGGTAGGACAAGATTAAGTATCAACAGACAGCACATCCCACATGTTTTAATTCATTTAGTTCTTAGACTCTCTTGGGAACATCAAATTAATACAATGCTCATTGCTATTCAGGCAATTACCCAAATCTTCCTCATTTTCATTCAGCAGAAATGACTATCATAAAAGGATTTAGGTTAATGCCTCCCAACTACCCAAAACTCATATTTTTTAGACTTTTAAATGACCCTTTATTCATTTCCATATAACAAGGAATTTTCATTGAATATAAATGATATAGTTAAACCTTAAAATCCTACAGCTTGTTATTTACATTTTTAATATATACTATATCACTCTTCCCTAATGTTAACAGATACATAAGTTCTGATTGTACAATCACTTCATTGTATATATGCAAAACGCTTTACTCCAAATATTCTGTAGTTATATCAGAGTATATTATTTTTGCACTGCAGCACTTTTACCAAACAGCTGTTTTTCTTTGTTAGATTTCATAAGATAAATTTTCCCCTGATTGTTTGATCTTAAGAATTAAATTTCTTGCTAATACATGACTTAAAAACATTTTCTGAGTCTGTTCAAATAAAGCAGAACAAGAGTTAGAATGTTTCAACAAATGAGATACTCAAAAGAGTGCAAAATTTTTGCCCTGCACTTTGCACCTCCAAACTATTTATGAATATTGGAAGCACAAAAGAAACAAGGGAAAAAAAAAAAAAGGAAAGAAGGTTATTCGGTCAGTTTCTCTGGTATAAAACAAGTTTTATTTTGTACTTTTGATTGATATTTCATTTATTTCAGACTACTGGCACAATTTTCAAGATCCAATTTTTATTTTTAGTATCATCTGTAATCCTTGCCTCCTGCTTCAGTAGGGTAACTGCAAATCTGTTATTATGGGCCCTAGTGTCATAGCTGGGAGGAACTTCCAGATGATATTTGGTCCCACTCCTACTCAAAGAAGGGCTGGTGTGGGTCAGGCTGCTTATTAGGAGTTAATTATTAGTTGAGCCGATTATGAGATCACTTGGGTCTTTGACTATTCAGTCAACTGTACACAAATATAACCTGGATTACATTGCTTTGATTAGGAAAACATTGTGTGGGAGGCTTTATGAGAGTTTCACTAAGATAGCATAACAATTATTTCTTCTTGCCTATCCACAAAATCTGTTCTGAAACAAATTGAGCTTAATAAGCAAAATTTGATTTTTAGCTTTACTGGTCACTTAATACTATCCACTTCTTAATCTTGGGCAAATATAAAGACATTGATTCTTGGTTCCATTATTATGGTTAAACCAGACTGAATATAATTTCCATGTTTTTCTCTAATTGAAAGAAATCTTTATCTTGACAGCCTTCTGGAATCTCACTTCTCTTCCCTGAATTCTTAAGATAATTGGTAAGAATTCAAATTTACTTCAATGGGCTTCATAAAAACTGCATGAAGAAATGAAATACATCTTGTATCTTGGATAACAGTTAAGCCTATTGTTTCATCACTTTAAATCAAGTACTTACTGATCTATCACAAACATTAGTTCAGCTAGTAGTCTAATTGCAATGGTTAGCAAACAATGAAACAAGACAGACATTAAAAATTTACCCTTCTCAGTATTACTTATTAGTTTTCCTCGCTCTTAGCCAGTTGCTCAGCTTTTTCTTGGGTCTTCCAGCTCTTACTAATGGATTTAAGGCAGACTTTTGAATGTATTATTATTATTATTATTATCAATATTTTTTAATCTTATTGTTTATGTTCCTTGAATTTGGTGTTCTATTTTATCCTAATATTTCTGATTTTGTCCCTGAATTATATTAATTCTTTTAGTAACTGGACCTGAGTTTAACCTTTGTACTTCAATTTGTTAGTTTGGTAGAAGACAGTTTGGTTTTCTACTGTACTTGCAACATTTTATTCCTACTAACATGATTTGTTGGTCAACATTTCACACTGCTTTGCATAGAAATCAGCAGTTTCACAAAATTCCTCTTTTTTGGCAATGGTAATAAATAATCTTGCATTCCAGTTATCCAAAAAAAAGTGAAGTGAATTCTACTTTCTTTAAATGAAATGATTTTACTCTGTTGTTCTTTCTCCCACCTTAGCAGGATGTAATTTCTATATCATAAATCTTCAACTTCTACATTCTCAACCAATCCCTTCCAACTGATCAGCATCTAAAAGAGCATCCCATCCAGAACCTTTCTAATCACCCTAATCATTAAAGTCTAATCACTAAAGTCCCCCCAGCACCACCAGATGTGACTTGGCTGATTTAGTAGGATTAGGCTACCTATACAGAAATTCATACAGCCCCTTCGTTGTCTTTAACTGAAAGTTTTCACTAGACCACATAATGACAAAACCATTTCCCCCATTTTATTGTCACTTGGAAAAACATCTACAGTTCCTTTGCAGACAGCATTCAAAATACAGGATCTTCCATTATAAAATACCCATATATATGAGAAACAAACTGGTATCATATTATGTACAGAATCATTATTTAATAGACAAAGTTAACCACCAAGCAAAATTCTTATTTCAGATCTGTATGCCACATGCAGTATAAATAAGCAGTGCTTTACTTACATGAATTGTGGTTAGGAAAGGACAATAAAATCAGTTTAGAACAATTGTCTTTCATGTAAAGTCCATAGTATTTCAAAATAGCTTAGCTAAAGAAAATGCTTTAAAATTCCACTGTATGTTTGTGATACATTCTAGTTTCCAGATGAATTGACACAAATTGTAATGATAAAAAAATGAAGGAACGAATTCTTTATCATTGTTTAAATTTAAATTTGAGGGGAGTATGTAACAATTAAAATATTAATCATTGCCTCTAAAATCATTGCTTCTAAAACAGGTACACTCTGCTCATGTTGGTTTTGGTAGCACAAGATTACTGGAGGAGTGAACACATTTCCTCAAGTTAAACTAAAGATAAGGTCTCATGTAGCTTTTCTAAGCATTATATCAGTTGAAGGTGACACTCCACAAATAGCTCTGCCCCACACACGAGGAAGCTGCCATTGCCATGTCCTCCAACTTCTCATTTCCACTCCTGTGCCAGAGGAACCCCCTCAGGTCTACCAGCTCAGACATTGTATTAGCACTTCCTCATGTACGCCACTAAAATGAATCCAGACAGTCTGGATTCATTTAAATAACAAGGTCTGCTTATTAAGCCAATTGGCCTGATTGAGTAGCAACAGCATGTAGCTACATCTTCTTCCATTGGCACAAGTAGATACAGAAGAGGAAGTCTATGTAAAGCCTTAGTTGCAAAGGACTCCAGATCTTCAGCTGTAATCACATTCTTATTCTAGAGCTATCCAGCAACACAAAATAATTGGTAACACATCATTTATTGTGCACCCTACTTGACCTCTTTGTACAACTTTGTTCCCAATCCAAAAGAGAAAAGTAAAAACTTACAATATCTGGGGTCTCCATATTTTAAAGGCTGTTAATAGAGTTTACAGAGTTAGAGTTTACTTGAAAACTAATGAAATGGGCTCCCAGACTGCCAGACCCTTATCCTGCTACTGTATTTCACAGAATGGTTGAGGCTGGAAGGGACCTCTAGAGATCATCTAGTCCAACCTCCTGCTCCATCAGGGACACCCAGAGCATGGGGCACAGGGTGGCATCCAGGTGGGTCTGGAAGAGCTCCAGAGAAGGAGACTCCACCACCTCTCTGGACATTTCATTTATGACTTTCATGGTTGGTAATATAAACAGTTTAGTCAAAGATTTTTCCCACAGGAGCCATAAAGCAGAGCATTATAGGAAAGAATAAAACCACAAATTGTAAATCCTTAGTGAGTAAAAGAGATATAGAACAAAAAATATAGTAAACACCTATGTTATCTTAACATCATAGCATAAGAAGCTCTTTGCTGCCCTATCTTCATTTCTCTTACTCCTTCCCTGATTCACGCACATGCAGCTTTTACAATTTGACTGAGGCTTTTAATTTATGGGAAAGCTTGGAGGTGTGAAGAAGTACATAATACAGCTTCAAGAATATGGGACAGTCTCTGAAGAACCAGCCAGTATTAATACATAGAATCAGTATTTGCACTTAGGGAATACAGTCCCTTGCTCTGAAACTATTAGGATACTTGATTCTATAATCTCCTGCTACTACAACAGCTGATCATATGTATTCCAACATTCAATGATAGCTGAATATCCATTTACCATGTACCCTAAGTAAATACGTACTATGTAAAATGAACATAATTAAACACAATCAACACAGGTTTATGAAAAAGATTACTTTTTTTTAGACAGTCTTAATTTCTCTACTAGAAACCTGTTGAAAGTAACTGAATACCAAAAAAAGCATACCTTTCTTAGAATAAATGTGGTAAATGAGGGAATAAATATTTGTCTGAAAAAATAGTTGTCAATGCAGAACCACTTCATAAGGCAGTTCTTATGAAAAAAAAAAACAGAGTTATAAATAATAGCAGGAAAATGTGCAGGACTTGTAAACCTAGGCTTCTTTAAGCAAAATGTGTTCTTATGCAGCCAAATGCAAAGCCAGGCAACTGGAAATCAGGAGTGCAAGACCTGCATTCAGAACAATGTCCTGTGAAGCAGTGACTATGAAGGAATTTAAAGAACACTGAAAAAAAAAAAAAAAGACCAAAAGCCCTATCTCTGAAGTAATGTGCACATGTAAGTGAATAAGGTGAATAAGTCAACAACCTCTTCTTTGTGCTCCATGATGGTGATATTGAAATCAGAATGCTTCATGTTGCTTTTTTTGCTGTCATTACAAAAACACAATATTAAAAAAAAAGGGGAGAATATGTAAAAATTATCTGAAGAATGGAGATAATGCTTTTAAATAAGAACAGGAGAGAGAGTTTAATCTACTTAGCTTATGAAAAATGCAACTGAGAGGTGACATATGTACCACATCTATGTACATTAATGAAGGGGAAATACTGCTTGCTAATGTTATCTTTAATCTCATAGGCAAAAGTATAGTAATATTTCAGTTATAAGCCAGATAAATTAAAATTTTAAATAGGCATTTTTATAAAATCGTTGATGACAAATCATTTCAACAAATTAATAGGAAAGGTGATGAATCCTTTTTAGTAGGAATCTCCAGGTGAAGTCTGTGTACTTTTTGAAAGACTTGGATAAACACAAATCATGATGCAGATTTAGAAATATCAGACTCTAATCAGAGTCTGTGGATGACTACTTGAAAAGTACTAAATCTACGGTGTATATATAGACAAGAGGTTCTTGTGGTCTCTTCCAATCTATAAATATATGAAACACTAATTCTTTGGCTTTACTCATAGAAGCAAAATTGCATCTATTTAACAAAAACTGATGTGTCAACAATTTTGACAAATCTGTTAAAAAAAACTTCTTTAGCTGCTAAAGTGGTTTGCTTGACTGACATTCACAGTGTCCAGATTTAGCCACGCTAATGCTGCAAGTCTGTCATTCTTCTGTGTATGCTCATAAAGGCCTAAGAGCCTCTCCAAAGAGCACAGACTCAGAAAAACTCCTACATCATGCTCTGAACCACTTGCTGAAAGAAAAGTAAGTTGCTTTTAATGTTAAGGTACTGAAATATATGGATAGTTGCATCACTTACTAGATCTACTTTCTCTCCTAAGAAGAGAAACTCACTGGAGCAATATATATATAATGTTTTTTGTTACAAACCTGATTCTGACATCTTTTTGGGTTTAAGTACACAGCGTATATACTGTTGAGTTGCATAAAATACTGACGTTGGTGTTAAGTGTATTCTTATGTAATCATAATAAGGATAGGAAAGAATACTATCCCCCTCTAAAGAGAGGAAGGATAGTAACTTTATACTCTGGAAGATCTCATAGGAAGAAATGGTATTAGACAGCAATCTGTGCTGACTTATCATGAGATTTTTCTGAATAGCTTTCCCTCACAGTCACAGTGTCCTTGCTATTCTGATCTCCTGAAGTGTTTCAATGGTGAGGAAGATGCAGCTGCCATAAAAGCCATAATTTTCATTGAAGATTTTCCTTCAAAGGCCTGTAAGTGTGAACACAAGTACAAGTGCAGGAGATTCTAACCCTATTTGGTCAGACATTTGATGCTGATATTTTCAAAAGAGGCTAAGAGCTTCCAATTTCATAATATTAAACATGGTTTGACACAATATCTTAGCTCACAGACCAAAAATAAAGTGGCATGCAGAGAAATCTGTACTTCTGCAGTTTTGAGGTTTAGATGCCACACTTAGATCCACTGTAAGAAAGAAAAAAGTCTTTTTTTAACATAAATTACACTAACACTATTTCTGTTCTTCATTCATTAAGAATTTCACACATGAGTTTCCATTAACTTTTACAACTAATTATCACGTATACACACAGAATTATGTTCAAAATAGCTGTCGCCCACACTCTCTAACACGTGGATCTAAATGTAGAAGACTACAGTAGGGAGGGCGGAGAACAGTGACAAGTCATGCAGTCCTGCCTCAGAAAGGTTGCCTGCTGACATAGAGCATAGATCAGTTGTAAAGAAATTTTAGCTAATTGATCAATCCTGTAATTGCTACCTTTTGATCATGCGGAGAATCTGTCAATGCATTTTCTAACTAACAGTAAGAACCTCCTCTGTTTGCTGCTGTCAAATTGTTAAATGCACGAGGTTGGACGCTCTCTTTCTGATAGGCCAAAGGCAACTCTAAAAAACCCCACAAACCTGTGCTTTGTAAATGAGCTAACAAGAGTAATTGCAACTCACTACGTTGAAGGAAGTTTTAGAGTACAGTTTATGGTCTCAGTAAACGAATCACCAAAGAAATGAGCTGAGCTTTGACTATCGCATTCCCCCAATCAAAGTAAAGGAATTTTATTAAAGCTTTGCTGACAAGTGTTTACTACCACCTTATGTTTCATTCTATTTTGTGAATAGCCCCCAGAAGCCCTCACGATCTGATACCTTTTCAAAAGCATTTAGTTTTCCAGAAGGATTAAAAAATACAGCCCCTCAAAACCATACCATGAAATTACTCCTGTCACCTATGTGCGGTTAACCTGTTTTTTATGACTAGACTTTAGGAGAACAACAAGTGATAGATCAGAGTATCTTCATTTTACCCAAATGATTTATAGATAGATGGTGGTGTATTTAATGCAAAGCTTCCTCTCATATAGCTTGATATGCACAGGCCTCCCATTGTTCATTAATCTCAATTAATATTTATGAGAATCTCAACCCTCATGTCTCCTCTGTGCAATAAAATCATGTGCAATATCAGCCAGCCTATAAGGCATTTGTCAGAGTGTATATTGGGAACTCATGCAACTCAAGCCTGCAAGACACGAGAGTAAAAACTTACATTACCAATCATTTATTTTATAGTTAATGCAGGTAGGAAGCTTTTGCCTTTGGACATCACTCCAAGTGAAGTATGTGTCAGGAATGTTATATCTAAGGTTTTTTTTTTTTTTTTTTTCTTCCTATAAGTACTCTATACTTAGGAGGAATATGAATTTTAACGCCAGATTTTAAAGAATTTAGGCCAATCATATTTTGTGAATAACAATTAAAAACAGAAATAAAAATAGTAATATTTTGCAAACCTTTTAGAACATTCTCTATGAAATTTGCTATGAAAAATAATGAGCCTCATAGTATCCAGAAAAAGGAAAACTGAGCCAAATAAATGACTTGTCTCAAATCACATAAGAGAAACAGAAATATTACCCTCAAAAGTGTTAGTAGAAAATACATTTTTCAAAAATGAAATGCAATGCAATGAAAAAAACCCCATGTATTTTATAGTAGAATAATTGTAATGACTATGGCTATACTATAACTGCTTACTTCTTCTATTGCCTAAAGATACACATTCAATCAAAAAAATTTCAATTATTGTATTTTCCTTTATCTATCTAGATATGTTTCTATTATTTCTCACCATCTGATTTAAAGTATAACCTTTATGTTTTAGAAATCATGATTTTATAAGGATAAATATGCAACAGAAATATTAGAGAAATAGTTTACCAACTGAACTGCAGATGAATATTGATGTGAAATTCATCCATTCCTAAATAGTAGTTACATTGTAACTACATTGTAAGAATTGTACAGTGGAGTACAAACAGGTACCTCTGTTTCCTTGCTATATAGTCAGAACAGAAATAAGACTTGTCATTTAATTGCTAAAATGTATTTAAAATTATTGGATTTGGGTACTAGATATATGGAACGGTAAACCTCTATGTAGGCAAAATGGTGAGTAGTAAAACCTCTAACTGTATCATGCTTTTTTCCCCATAACAGTTATGAAAATTTTCAACATTCTATATCTCTATATTCTTAGCTACTGCAAAACTGACAACTTGAAGCCTTTCATGCCCAAGCTCTCTGATGGACATAGGAATTCACGCAGCAAGTCAAAATAATGTTTTACCAAAACTACTGCTATCTTTTTCATAAGACATTATCAAATACCTCAAAAGAAAATAGAGAAGATCTTTCAATAATGATTTTTTGGAATAACTTCATCCATCATTTAGAAGTAACTTATGCCCTGACACATGAATGTTAAATTTAGATTTTAAAAATCATTAATTTTGGAAAGCTTAGCAGATGTTCTTTTTATTTATCCACATTATGTCAACACCACTGTTTTGCAAGTCTCACTTTTCCTTCTTTTATTATCACATCCAATCTACGCATCATTTCTCACAAAAGTTCCATCATCTTAGTTTCCATGGTTTGAGACATGTAAAAAATTGCCTTGGAATACATAGCCTTACCTGGCACAGAACAGATCACCTTCATTTGGGAAAATGTGTGAGAGCACAGTGTGTTGCCATAGCAGAATTTCTACAGCAAGCTCCCCTCCGCTGCCCAAAACGCTTACTCAGAAGGCGATTCATCATTATCCTTTACAGTGCTGAGCTACTCTCAAACCAGAACTGATCCTCTCTTATTTTATAAAATAATTCATCATCTTTCTGAAGAAAGCAACATTAGTTCTCTAAAAAAATCCTGTCAAGTTCTTTATCAAGGCCACTCTGACGTAATAGCCTTCACTGCTGCATAGTACAATAGGAATATTTTGTTCATGAGAAATGAACAAGAACTCATTTTTTTCCTTCTAAATTCCGCACTGTTCTTACATATGTGCCAAAAATGCTTTGAAAGTGATGCAACATTTCAAATTAATTGCAATATATTCTTTGAAGCCGTCTCAGTAGAAATTTTCATTGGTAGCAGTAAATGAACCTAAACAGTCTGAACTTAAGTGAAACCTTAAAGACTTATCCATTTGCCCAATTACAAGACACCAAGCACCTTTTGGTATACAGCTCCCCATCTACATTGGTTCTAGTTCTCCCAGTAGTGCCTAGGTTAAAAAATTCCTGTTTTCTTCTCAAGCTTCAACAGGGCCACAATATTTGTTTAATTACAACTTTGATGCTGCACTTCTATATCTGGAAAGGGCTGACATTGTTTTCAAACCAAAGTTTTTTAAAGGCAAAATACATGGTTGTTAAGAGGAGGTTGTTATACACTGTCCTGAGAGCTGATACAGACACAGGCCATAGAGGATGTGCCTCTCAGAAATGTCAAGGATCTCTGCAGATGGTTTTTCATAACTCTCAAAAGGTAACTTCAAAAGAATACCGTAATTTCACTTTGCTTTTCATGAAAAGGGTATTTTTCCAACCATAATGATCATTTTATGTAACTCTCAGGGTTAGAGAGTTATCAAAAGAGGGGAAGAAAACCTCTTTGGATTCTACCTTCCATTTTTAGCATAATATTTTACCTTTTGGGAATATTACACAGCAGGTGAACGCTATAAATGAATTCTCCATATGTAACTTTGTTTATCATTCTGAATTACAAGATGATGTCACTATAAAAGCATTTGACATAGTCTGTTATCATTAACACCACAAGTGACTGTAGAAGGTCAAAATGAAATTCCATCATATGACGTTTTAAAAACTCTTGTTCAGATATTCGATCTACAAATTATCTTCAGGAAAGATGTAAACCTACATTAAACCTCCTTTTTCCTCCCTGAATCTATGTTATCCTACACCATAATTTCAGTATACTTTAATAAGATAGGATTTAAAGTGCATATAGGTATCTGTAAGTATATATAGGAAGAATATCCACAGTGCACTAGAGAAGTATTGTACCTCTGTTGCAAATATGTGATTTTTATATGGATGTCATTAGTAATCATCTTACATCTACTGATTTTAAAATTTTAGGAACCATACTGGTTTTTAAAGGAGAGATTGAAAAAAACATTTCTATATGTGCAGACAGGCACTATGAACTAAGTAAATGAAACACTACACCAGAAATTTGGCATTCAGGCAGATTTCATAATCACATTCACTGTTTGTCTACAATTCTAAGTAGTCTATCCAAATTTCATATCAACAGCCTGTCTTTAACAACAACAACAACAAAAAAGACTTTGCTAACTGTTATTCATACCAATATGTGCAATAAGAGTGTTTTCTCACTGTTCAGATATTGAGAGAGCTAGGCTAGTCAGTCTTTTTGGAGTACTGGAATAAAGATGCTGAGTGGATAACACAGGAAGAAATTCTACCTGCTAAGGCAGTATTACCTGAATTACCTATACTACAGCTAGTCCTACCTGTCTGGCTTTTATTTATTGCTTTTATAATACAGTTAGATTTGTACAAGGATGTTACACAAACCATACGAAAGCAAAGGTCACAAGAGAAAACATCATGAAAAGGAAGAACTGAAACCCAATGCAGACTTCAGGCAGCACCATCTAAACAAACTGTGTTTACTGCCGCACCTGAACACTTTCAGTTCTTCTTACGATAATACTGTGCCCCTCCTAGTCAACGAGAGCCATGTATTAAACTGAAACCTGTGGCTATAGCAAGGATACAGTCTTATGGTAAGGGGAAGCTCTGGTCAAGTAGAGTATGAATTAACTAATGGACCAGATATTACACAAAAAGTTCCAGTGTTATCTGGATACCCACTCTGTATCTTCAAAATGCTCTTACAGAGAGCTTGCAGCTACTTTGCACAAAGAACAGCTAAGTGTAGAGACAGTTTTGAGCTGCCAACAAGCAATACACTCACAAGCTAGTTTTCAGGGCACCTTTTTTTCCCTCCTTTAGATAAACCATATCTATACATTGGTTAAAAAGTGACAGCAATACAATTAAAATCTAATAACAATTTTACTAGAAATGAGGATAAATTTCAGTTTTATCTTAAATGAACCTAAGTATCGTATTTCTATAGCTTGAAATAAAGCTGCATTTGCTCTGACGAACAGAACAGAAAATGTTAAAGGTGATGTAGAAACCAAACTCCTTTTTCCACTTTTATTTCTGACCCTACTCCCACAGACTACCCTCGTGAAGTCAACAGACATTTTGTGAAGAGAGATCTGAAATGTGATCAAACACTTCAGGAGAACTGTATTCTAAGAACACAAAAAAAGCAGAAGAACTGGATGAGCCAGAATCATTTATCTGTATAAGAAGAAACAGAAGTATTACTGTACAAGGAGAATTTTTTTAACCTTTACAACTTAATTCAGGAAAATAATAACAAACATTTATCATTATTACCAACTTTATCCTGAGCAGATGACATTCATGTTGAACCCTTCACAAATTCTAGTGCTCATAACTCAAAATTTATGAGAAAAAAAAAAAAAAAAAAAAGGAAAGAAATCAACTCAGGAAGCCAAAGCTGTACCATTGCACTGTTTATCAAATTTGCTGACTGTGAGTTTTCTAAAACTCCACATAAACACCATTCAGGTCTTTTACAGGATCAAGGTAGGCTTTGATGCTATAAAAATACTTTAGGGTTGGCAACGTGGGAAATTATTACCATTTATACAAAATTATAATTGAGAAATGTATTATATATCATACATTTTTTCTTCTTGATGAAGTTATCCAAAGTAGCTGGGAGAAGGAAATATTAATAATTAAGAGAGGAAAATGGAAGTTGGGCTAAAAACAGTTTCCTTAACGGTATTCCTTAGCTTTGCCTTTAGTGGTCCTTTTAGTTTTCGTCACCAACATAACAAAAAGAAGATGCATTCTCCCCCTAAGTCTGGATTTTCTAATAACTTAACATATAAAAATATTGCAGTCAGTATTTACTTCACAGAAAATATTCTTCACTTTGTATCCCTACCTGAATCATTTTACGGAAGACAGTTTACACTGATTTATTTTACTTCATTGAGGCATTGCATTCATACTATTTAAAACATTGCACAGTTAATTCTTCTCACCTAGGCAATTGTGAAATAAACAAAACCTTTTAAAGTGTCACTTTCTATTACAAATTTTGCAGCATATTATAGGATTCCATAAATAACATATTTATCTCTGGATAACAAACATGTTTTATTTTGGAACTGGTTTTGATGTCAAAAAATAGTCAGCTTTGCTAGGGCATATCAATCTTTCCCTCAGGACTCACAAAATGAATGTTGCCTGGAATAGTTCCTTTCTGGCAGATTGCAGAGAAAAGACCTTTCTTTAATTTCTGCAGTTCAAAATGGTTGTCTGTTGATAACAAAGGCCTAAGTGGAATTTGCCCAGTGGCTATTGATCATCAGCACAAATGTTGTTTTTCTTGTAGATCCTCTTACTGTATCTAATCTTTGAAGTCTGTTTTCCCAATTTTCCTTCTTGTTGCTCTTTAAGGCAGTAAGGAACTCCTGCTTCATATTTCTGTTTTGCACTGAGGAATAGCTTTTTCTTTTTTCCCCTCCGCTCCCAGTAGTTATATACAGCACTGTTAAACACAGATATTTTCCTATCTGAGGACATAATTAGGTCTTGGGATACATTTTTGATAGTTCTCTACTCTTATGACTGTAAATATGAGTTTGCATGTGCATGTGCATACACAAGCACATATGTACAAGGTTTTTGCCCTCTTCACCGATTTTACTATTTACTTGTAGCAAATATTGTGAATGAAATATTAAAAAACCCTGCTCTGAAAAAGACACAAATAACATTTGCAGTAATTATGTGTGACTATAATAGTGTACCTGGGAAGTCTTACCATAGTAGCCCTAGAATTAGAAACGGAAAAATAACTCAATCAAGAAAAAAAATTAAAATCTCAGAGCACAGGGTTAGAAGATCAACTTAGTTCAGTGAACTGATGGAAAACGAGAAATTTCAGTTTAAAGCACCAACATGACTACCAGTTCCGATAAATAAATGAAAAGGTCCGTTCTGATGAAAAATGGAATTTGATGTCAGGTTTCATTTTCTATCAGTACTGACTATTCTGTCTTACGCAGCTCACTCTTGCTTGGGAGAAAGTTCTGAATTTAAGAAAACTTGCCATTAAGTACTGCATTTGTGGTTTTCCAACCACAAGAAAAAAACTGTCTATACAACAACAGGAAATCCCTGAAATTGGTCACGTGTAAGGAAGGGAGCAGTTAAAATCAAGATATAATTTGCTTTAAATTATTATCAACACTGTTCCGGTTTTGTTTGTGGATGTGAAATAAAGAATCCCTTTTTAGGATGAAAATATACACAAAGGGAAGTCTTATTCATCAGAAGTTACCAAAACATCACATGTCTACTTAATAATACTGTTACAAAGAAATAAAGATCTTCACAGATTAAAGGAACTTTAAGAAAGTAACTTAATATTCAATTGCAAGATCTACAGAACCAATATTTTTAGATCTATGGGATATGTTTCTCATAGTTGGAATAAAATCCCTCATTAGACCCTAAGCTGTACTGAAATAAGAAAGAAAGGAAGGAGCAATACAGCGAAGGTTAGAAAAACAAATCCCTCACAAAGCCTGCTATGGTCAGGATAGCAACAAATGCAGAACATTACCTGAGAGATGTGAACGACAGCAAAGTGATCTCTACTGCTAAGATGGCTATGATTTCTGAGACTGATATTCACAAGTTTGTTCCAGAGGCACTGAAACTCTTTATTCCTTTTAGCTACTTTTTTTTATCTAGCACATACAAGTGAACATGGTATCTTTATTTCCATTCTCAATCCAAAAATGCAGAGTAAAGAGGATTAAGGTAGAAAGCAGAGCCTAGCTAATCACAGAAAATGACTGCATGATGATCAAATACATTAAAAAGTTTATCTGATAGAGTTTATCTGAGCTTTTTTCTTTTTTTTTTTTTTTTTTTTGAGGGGGGCGTGCTAGTCTTTCTTCTCAAATATTTCTTCAGAATCCGAAGAACGGCACTTAAAGCTAATTAACTGACCTTTTAGTCACTTTCCCTTTGTTTAGAGGGCACGTACTGATCATTTTTTGGAAAAGGAAGGATCTTGGGAACATCGAGACTGCCATGCAAGCAGTAGCAAGCAAGGTAGGGAATATCATTTCTGCAATGGCTTGTAGGAGCCCTCGCAACTGCAACTCCTCAATTCTTGAGATAATTAGATATCTTCAAATTAATTTTTGTGCTGAGAGCTGGAATTTGAGTAGGAAAATTCCATTTCTAGACAACAAGGAACAGAGATAAGGATGAATCTCATAAAGCATTTGTATGCTTTTAATAATGCATAAGAACTGAAGTGCAGATTGAGTTTATTCCACATCATATTTAACAAAATTACCTTGAGACTAAGAAATATGAGCTGCAAATTTAATGCAGTTAAGCCAAAGTGAATGCCATCCCAAGTACATCAACAAAATCTTCATTCTTACTGTGAAGGCTTTCACTCTGGCAGACAAATCACAAGACAATCTCTCAGACACTTGTGGGAGAGACTTTATGTGAACTGTCCTCTACAACTCAACTGGATAACTTGTGTGTTAGCAAGATGAAGTTTGAAATGTCTTAATTAGATTCTCATACCGAGAGGTAGATTGGGTTCTGCCTCAGGTCTTTTTAAAATTACGTCATCTTTGAAACAAACAAAAACTGTTTCGGATTAAGATTCTACCAGCAGAATACTTGAGGCACATCTCACCAGCAATCCACAGGAGAGAATTAGAGGGTTATCTTAAATTCATGTTGAAGAATATCCTCAAATAAACCATGTGTTAAAAACCATCTGGGGCTGTAGCAGGCCAGATGCTATGGTGGCTCCATCAGTCATTCTCTAGATATTTCAGGAAGAGTTGGGTTAATACGACCCAAGTAGGCTAAGACCTTATTAGATATAAGACCTATTTAGATATTTAGACAACATCCGGAACAAATCTTTTTTTGTTAGACTTCCTACATTAGAAGTACATGCAAAATGTTACTGCAAAATTAGAATGATTAGAATGTTAAAAAGAAAATTATCCAACACATTTCAGAACAAAGGAAACTAATATGTAGAGTTTTAAAATATATGCTAAAATACATAAAGAATATATATATTAAAAAAGAACTATTTGTACTACGTAGGAACTGTTTTTCAGGAAAAAAAAAAGTCTCGATAGTACTGGCAGCAAATACGTTTCTCTGTCTTGTATTTTTTATTTGCATCTTTTCATTTCACTTTTAAGGAAATGAAAGTCAAGCAAATCGCTAGGTACACTGACACAACCAACAAAGGACATTCCTAAAGATTGTCCTGAATGTCAGTACAAGTAAGAATAGGATTAAGAAGATCTGGCACTCCAGAAAGCGTGGTAACACCAGAGTGGACAGATGTCATGTGGAATGCACAGCAGGATTTGTATACGTCAAAAGAAATAGTCAGCACCAGTAGAAAATGAATAATGAGGTAAAGACTGCAAAGGTGATAAATTATGTATGTCAAAACAGTCTCAAAAGATCTTTTTCTTCATTTCAAAAATGAAACACATATTGTGATATCTGGGGGTATAAGAAAATATTCAGAACAACTAACACTAAACTTTACCACTGTTCCTTTTCCTCTTCTTACTAATGATCCAAATTGGGAAAATATTAACACAAACCAACTTATTTATTTGTTGCTTGTAAAAAATAGATGAAAGAATTGTGACACACAGAAATATCAGAGGTAACTTTTCTATTGCAAGTATAAGATCACCATGAGAAAAAGTCATGCTCGTCATGATAATTTATATATATTTAAGATTTTTTTTTCCTGGTAAGATGCAACTTTGGGTAACTCTCCAGAGAAAATCATGGATGTTTGGGAACAACAGAAGGAACACAGACAAAATAGCCTACCTGAGCAGCTATATAGAGTCTTATTTTTATTTGGAAGTTTTCTTAAAACCATTGACTCATATGCTTACACAAGCATCACAACTGGTTTGGGAGTAAATCTTCATTATTACAAAACCAAAACGAAAGCCCTCACGTTTCTTTGTTTCATATACTATTGAAAATCTGTTAATCTACAAGAAAGCAAAATCCTCTTTTGTGCTTATTCTTTCCTTTTCCAAAGAGATTGTAAAAGCATAATTTTTATGCAACTCTAAGGCTCAAAAAGTGCCTTCAACATTACTTTTGTTATTGAAGAACAAAATGTACAAAAACCTATAAAAATTCAAAGCATTATTTATTACATCATTTTGATATTTTATGTAGCTCAAAAGCTTAATGATGAGGCTAAAATCAATTCACATACTTCTGGAAAAAAAAGACTAGAAAATAAAATATTTTTAACAATCTATACGACTAGCTTTCTAAATAGCTGGGCACTAGAGTAATGAAGGCAGCACTAAAATAAGTTCATTTCTGAACATTGGATACAACAAACTGTGTCACATCTGCAGGGGTTGGTTTCCTTCTTTAGCTGACTGTATTTCTGTACATTTTGCATTGTGTGATGGACTATCACGCAGTGACGCATACAATCTCTTAAAAGGAAAATGGAAATGGGTATTGCAGTTAGTTATTCATAATAATAGTCTTTTTGGCCACTTCAGATGGACGGAATATCACATTATCCCAGTAGTAAATCTTCCTGCAACATCATCTGCATACAATAAAGGGAATAAATAACTGATAGTGTGAAAAATACTTGTAGTGTAGCTAAATTCCCTATAGATCTAGTGGAGAATACTAAACTTAAGTCAGGTTCTGTCTAGTTCCCTAACCAATGGCAGACGAAGTAAGACCAAAGGAATTTTATTTGGTTATTTCCACAGTTTTACCACGTAACAAAGGACACAGTCTCGTGCTTTAGGTACTATGTGAAGGGAATTATCTATTCACTGAAGTGAAAATATTTTGGGTATAATCTTTTTTTCTTGACAACAGACAATTTTAGTTTGAGAGACTAAACTTCTACTCACCAAACAGGACTTATATTGTACTGTCAGCTGGCATGTAGAATAACCTGAGTTTAGAAAATTTTTATAAAATTTCTAAGAGTGATTTCTTGCATATGTGCATATACATGTATCTGCATACGTATGTGTGTAAGTGTCTGCAGGCTGGAAACTGAATGACAGATTTCAAAACAGTTCTGGACTGTTAGCTGTATTTTCATACCCAATTCATTATTAATCCAATTCTGCGGATTTGAGCTAAGCTTGAACTTTGAAATGCAAAATGACATGCCATCTATCTTTGAGAATGTTAGGTCTGTGTCAGATTGTAGCAATGATAAGACTTCACTGTCTTTGCAGTGTGGAAGCAGTTACTACACAGCTCCTATGATCCACAGTGTCGGGAGTCCTTACTGCCTAGACTGCAAAAAAAAATCATGCCTGCAAATATAACTCATTTTTAGTTTGGAATACAAGATCAGAAATGAAAGAGGATACATACAAAGCATGAGTGTGGTGATAGGACACCTGCACGTACATAAGATGTTGGGACTTGCCTAGTCTGAGGATACACATAGGTCAGATTTATGATGTCCTTGTTTGAGGGCTGAGGGTGTGTGAATAGAGAAGGAACAACATGAAGAATATGGGTTGGATAATTCAAACAGTGTCTTCACATTTTCTAAAGAGGCACTTATTTCTGTGTCTGATATTGCCAATGGTGGTTATTGAACAAAGTATGTTTTAAAGCACTCAAATTATCTTAACTGAATCTCAATCTGTTTAGTCTGCATACTCCTTTTAGAACAAATATGTTATAAAAAACACTATTTAAAGCAAAAAGATGCAGATACAGACTTTGTGCTGTCTTTCCCCATCCTAATGTTCTTCATTTTGTTTTTCACAAAGAATTCATTAACGGACCTCCTTCTGTGACCAAAATACACAGAGGGGGGAAAATGGGCAAGGGGTTTCCATATAGCACTAGTTTCATGAAAACCTAAGTTTATAATGATGGTGAGATGGTGCAAAACATGATTCCCAAACCCAGATAAAACCTCCCTTGTGCCCTGTGCTACTATGAGTGCCATTAGTATTCACTGATGGAGCCTACAATCATTATTAGAAATCGCAGTCACTTTCCAAATTTTCTCTCCTTGCCTTGGGGCTTTTGAGGCTTTTTTTTTTTTCCCCAATTCCTCTACTATGCAAATGATTTCTCCCAAAGCAGTAACTTTTGATAGCTTTTTGACTAAAAACAGATTGCAAAATGGTCACTCTCCTACACAGCTTGTTAACTGAATTTGTAAAATACTAAATTGTTTTCCTTTATCTTTGAACCAAATCATAATGGCTATGTGAAATATTCAACCCCAAATTAATTTTATATTTTTGGTTGGTCCTTTGTCTACAGTCAGCTCAGAATTTAGCGCTTGCATTGTCTGACTTGAAAATCTTTGAAAAGTTCTTTCTGATTATATGGGATTTTTGAAATAAAGTGCTATTTTCTGTGGGCTTTTTTGCATAGTAATACTGAAAATGCTCTTGCAGTCTTTCAGCTACTTCACACCTCTGCAGGGGCTTAAACTCTGAAATGCAGTGTGAATCTCTGAATCTCTAAACTTCTGAATGTAGTGAATCACCATCCCACACGGGTTTCATTTATGAACACTCACAGGAATGCACTGGCAGCTCATTCCAATTACTCTTGAAGAGAAGCTTAGTTTTTGGAATGTTTTGTGTAAATGAGTAAGTATAATTTTAGAGAGATTGCTTCGCCTATTATCCTGCACAACAAAGAAATAAAAGAGAGAAGAAATTCAAACTGAGAATATTTTAACTCTATTCAGATCCTAAGCCATCTCACCAGTGAGTTGATTGTTCATTCTTCCACGTTAAGTGAAGTAACTATATGACATTCAAAATGCTTGCTAAAAGATTAAAATATCTAAAGGGTTAGAGTGAATCCATTAGCATGAGTTCATTTAACATTTTACAGTGGTATAATGATAGATCTTAATTTATTCCTATTATCTTTTGTTCACTTCGATTTAGGAACTGTGGAGCTGAAACAATCAGCCCTTTTGCTCCTTGGACTTCTAAGAATATATTTTCACAAGGATTGTACCAGTCATCTTTTTGCACTCGTCCCATATACTAATAATAAATGTCTATTTTTATGATAAGGAATAGATATTAACAGACAATTAAGGACAAGATTGTGCTAAACTGCCTTGGCAGAAAGAGGAGTTCACTGGTTAAAATTTACTTCTCAGTGAATGTAAAGGCCAAATACTGAAAATATATATACTCAGTTTTTAATCAGCATATGTATCATATCTATCAAGGGAATAACCTTTTTTATACGCTTTTCTCAGAAATAACTGAAAGAGGACACTGGAATTTGGACCATTAATAGCAAATTCCATCCCATTTACCTTTATGTCCACAGTATCTGATGACCTTTTAAGACAACTGGGAAAGGTCAGGGAAGGATATTTTTTCAACGTATGCGAACTAAAAAAATATGGCATGACACTAGGAAAAATAATACATCTTACATTCATTCTTTTGGTATAATTCATGTAAATTGCCAAGAGTATACCTCCCCAGAGTAAAGCAAAGGCTGCTAGTAGCTGGTCATGTTCTATTTAGGATATTCAAGACCAACACAGAATTTCTTCCCTTTAAAATCTTTAACAGCTAGCATGAAGCAACTTCATTTAGATTCTTCCTATTGGTTCCAGTTACAATTCTTTCTATTGTTAATGTTTTGTGTCATTTTCTCCTTTTGGTTGCGAACTGACTTTAGAATTCTAGTGCATTACACAACAACTAACAGGCACAGGAAACCTCATAGAAAAGGCAAAGAAAACTTTGGCTTTCCCTAGACTCTAAGCTTGAATTTTAAAAGTTCAAAAAGTTTAGAGAAGAGAAGGGTGTTTATTTTCATCATAAAGAAACACTCAAGGGCAGGCTTAGAGCTAGCAGGCAGACTAGTCTTATCAGAGCAACACACAGAAATTCTAGAATTAAGTCATTGAAATTTTTAAGACCTTAGCATTGAGTGGCAACCCAACCTAACTGTGCCTGAGGATCTCTGAATAAACAAGGATTTGCTATCAAGAAGCAAAGGATGCTCAACAAGTTATTAAGAGAGACCAGAATATTAGTGAGATATTCAGAGGGAAGCCCTTTGAACTGATGATATTAAATGTAATGCATACTCAATGCTCTACCCAAAATGATGAAGCTTCTTTTCCTGTTTTCTTGTGCATTTCTATAAACCAATTAAAAAAAAAGTGGCCTTGACAATAAAACAATTGATCCATTCTTTATTCATTTTGGCTGATGCCTACTTAGTTTAATTAGCTGCTGCTTTGATGGCTCATCATAGGTGTTTAGAAGAAAAGTGATTGCTTCTGATTTCTGCTAAATTATATGTACAGCCAAATCTTGCCTTACTCTGTGGTAGGGGAAAAAAAAAAAAAAAAAATTCCTTTTTACCTTGGGATTACTGTCTACCTCAGATTAAAACTGCTAATACTTTTTCATAACCCAAGAGATCAGTAAAATAGTTATTATTTTTTGGTTGGATAAGGTAAGTCTCTTATATCTTAGCTACCAAAATACATTCCATGTCACTGCATGCAAAGCTATGTGTTTCTGTTTTACCTAGTACATTTCAGGGTAGTCTTCACAGTGAGTTAATTCAGTTCAGCAAAAATGATAGCCTGCTGCTTAAGCCCATTTGGTGCATGGTGTGATTTCATTTGCCTACGTTTAGAGGCCAAATGAGTGAAAATGCACTTTATATCCTTCACTTGGAATTAACTCTGAAAATTATATTAATGTTCAGGCAGACAATTACTAAATTCTGAGTTTGCATTATACACTTTAAAGCCAGTATTCAAAGGTATAGAAAAATTATTTCACTTTTTCTTACTAGTTATATTTTAGAGTGTCTCAGATCTAGTGTACTAAGTCTGTATCTGTTAAGTTTTTTAAATTTTTAATTATTGGAAAACTGTAAGACAATGGTGCTATTGGTGAAGAGCTGAAGTGCAGCATTAGCAAGGTGTGACTTATTGGAGCAAATGGATCCGTTTAACACGAATCAAAACTGTCAGATACAATATATTTATCTATTTCTTTGCTCTTTTTTTTTTTAAATTTTGGTGGTGGTTGTGGGGGAATATTCTTTTTAAGAATTGCGAGTAGCCCGTTTTCTTTTTACTACATAAAACAAATACCTGCCTAGGTAACCCAAATGTTTCATCTCTAAACAAAACAAAATGAAAAAAGTCTTTTAGGTTTTTGCTACATATATATATTATTTATAGTTAACATCTTACACAATATTAAGTATTAAAGAGAGAATAAGCTAATGGCCACCATAACTATAAATTATTCGCTCATGTTTTAGTGCCTACATGCCAACCAGCTTATCTATCTATAGGAAAGATACTGAAGGTGATTGAGAAGGAATTGATTGGATAAAATATGAAGCAGATGACTTGCGTTAACTGTATATACTGAACTGTAAGGTCATAACACACACTTACTGCTTAGAAATTTGTTTCTCAACACAGACAACTGAATTTTATTTTAGTTGCTGATTTAGTAAGCCATGCATATTCCATCATCTGCTCCATGATTCAGAATTTTAGCTTAGAGGTGACAAATGCATCCAGCTAGAGATAGCTTTTGTTTTTCTGGAAGTTAGGTGTTGCACAATCAATGTTAGCTGACTTCCATCAAAGAGTGAAAAGTGCCCTTGAGTAGTTAACCACATCATCCATCTCAGCCAGTGGGGTTATTTCCCATGTAGGTGTCTTTCACTACACACAGTTATAAAATGATGCTTTGTACACCACAGGAAAGGGGAAAAAAAAAAAAAAAAAAAAAGAAAGAAAAATAGAGGCCCAAGTTTTACCTAACATCCTAAATACTCACACACAGTTATTGAGTAAATTTATTATTGGCTGATGACAAGGTAGATTTAATAAACCGTTTTTCTACATCACCACTAAATTGATGGATTTACCTTGTACATTAATTACAGTTAGTTCCTGACACACTGCTCACAAAGTTCATTTTTGTTTATACAAAAAATTAAATTACTCGAAGGCCAGAAGTACTTTATGATAGGCAAATTCTTAAATGACTTACTAACTTTATATGTACACTATAGAACATATAGTGTATATACAGACTATATGTACTATAGTACATATATACTATACTATATATACTATATATAGTATACTATAGTATACTATATATACTATACTATATTTTATATATATAAACTATATATACTACTAACTTTATAACAGATTTTGAAAAATAAGTGCAAAAAATAAAATACAGTATTTATATAGCTTTTATAGAAAAGGCACTCAGTTACCAATTTAGAAAATTTAAATCAGATTGAATGATAAATTAATTTTTTTTTTTATGTATTATTATTTAATTCTCTCTTACTTCTTCCTTTCTACTAAGTCATATGTAGGACAGGTGAGCTGACTAATCAGCTGAAGGCAACTTTGACTCATCATGCCACTGAAGAAAGAGCCTACATGGCCTATTTAGACAAGACAGCAACTTAAAATAGTTTAGGCTATATTGCCTTTGGGCTGAGTCTGTTTTACTTTTCCCATTTTCCTAGACTCCTTTGTAGTATATTTGCTCCTACCCATCTTTTCTTTTTCCTCTTTTCAGGAAAATTAAGGTACCTAAAAGATATAATTTCTGTTTTATTGATCCTCCCATAGAAAAAAAAATGCAATAGTTATTCTATCAAGGAGTATGAGAGGCATTTTCTCTTATGAGAGAATATGTTTCCTATACATAAATACATTTGCTTAAACTGGCTACAATTTTTTTAGATTCAATGAAAGAAAACAAGCAGTTTTACTAACTCAAATTTTTGGTCACGCAGGATATACTAAGCTAAGATGGTAAAGCTATGCCAGCATTTATTGAAATGATTATTGATTAATTTATTCTATTTTTTTCCCCTGGCAGTCATGTTTGACTTTAATAGACTTGCATACTTTAAGACAGCTTGACCTGAGTCCACTTAACGTCATGCTAGATGGTGTCCAGCACAATGCATTAGTTTAAAACCTGGCCAAGGACTCAATTAAATCTGTCAGTGAGCCACTGTAGATCACTGCCAGCCCTTTGCTTTCAGGGTAGTCCTTAGCTATGGAGTAAGGGTGTGTAGGCAATTATCCAGGCAAGACTATCCAACTGTGCATTTGCTGAACAGTAAAAATCTGAAGAATCGCCCTCCCCAATGATATAAACAACTAAACTTCACTAATACAAGGGGCAGCATCTCCTTACTTGTTCCTTTATAAAGTAGTAGTTTCTGTCCTCCCAAATCAAACCTATTCCAAATATAAAACTATTTAATAGTTTTCTAAGGTCGAGTGTGAGGACTGTTTGCTCATTAGTTTAATGAAAGAATGTGTATTTTCTACTGAATTACAGAAATGTGGTTAGCAATGGCATCCTGCCTTACATCCATTTTAAGCCTTGCCATCTTTTGTTCAGGGTATCCTTCTCTGCTCTTACAGGTCTATCTCTCACACACTTGGTACAGCGGTATCACAGAGCTTGTCTACTCTCCAGGTAAACTCTAAAATAATTGTACATTCACTGAGAGCAGCAACCAAAGCCTAAGAAAATATAAGGTTTTCTATCACAGGCTATGGTAAGAAGCACTTAAACCTTTAAGAAACTATATATTTAGCAAGCACCAATGCAACCAGACCAATTTTATCCATATGTCTAAATATTTTTTTAACATACTTAGATGTGACTTGTTTTAAAAACAGAGAGCCGGATTGAAAAAAAAAAAGAAAAGAAAAAAGAGCGAGAGCGATGAGCTTATTATTAAGAACTTAAGTTATACTGCGTCCTTTCAAACTGCTAAATTGGATTTTCTGGTCCAGTAATCAGAAGAATAACTTAAATACAGGCATACATGTAATACAGCATGGCAAATACTATATATGGCAAAACAACTTGGAGAAGTAGCAGCAATTAATAATTATCATTAATGAGTTAGGATCCATGTTCCTAAACCAGGAAATTACCTGTATTCTACAGTTAGCAATTCCCAAACAAGACAGATAAGAGCACTTCTTTCTTTTAGTACACGGAGAAATGGACAGCAGTCAACGCTGAGTAGCTGGTGGATATGGAACATTTATGATGTCTTAGTTCTGCTATCCACCATTTATTCAACAAACTTCAGTAGAGTTAGCTTGTGAAGAGGAGTATCTTAAAGCAATACTGAAGTGGGGGGATAAAGTCTCAGATTTTTTAAGTCTTTTTAGCTACCTTTTCCTTGAAGATTATGGCACAGTTCATTTGAAAATTAATTATAATTGGGCTGAAACTTACCTTATATGAGTAATGATGAGGTTGGTTGTAGGAATGAAGAAGTCATCGACTTTGTCAAACTGCTTTCCCACAGGCTGAGTATGGATTGTATGATGAGAAACACTCCCACTGGCTTGTGTTATCACCTATATAAGGCAACATTATTATCCACTGTAGAAATACTCCTTCAAAACTTAATCTATGTTCAAATTAATGCAATATTGCCGCTGTATTTAATTTCTTTTGTATTATTCTTCAGTTATAAACACAAAAGAATACAAATGACAGCGAATAAAGCTGAATAGCACTACAGATTTCGGAGATTTTTTTACATACTGCCTATCTTCATATAAGATTTGATTTTCTTCCTTTTCCACCGTATTTATTCATTTACAATACTAAGTCTCTGACAGTTCTCAGTGAGAACTAAGACACTTAAGGTATTACGAGCCCAAATTCTTCAAATTCCCTTTGATCCTTCCCCGAGCATAATGTTTATGAGTGATTAAAATACAAGTATACATTAATACCCACCATGATATTTACACATACGCACTTGAGACTGATAAAAATCAAAAATACATTATAAGTAATGGGGGAAAAAAAAAAAAGACTGTGAAGATATAACTCATCTTGAGAAAACAGAAAACTCCTGGCACAGTTATGAGTTGTTTTCTGAAGAGATGCAACAGCTAAACTTTTGTGAATCACCTTGTCTACTCACAGGCAGTTACAAAGGCTCTGTAGGTGCTAAAAAGGCATATTCAAATGCTACTAATTATTCTGCTGAAGTTCTAAGCCTTTATGCCTCTTTCTCTTATTCTCTATGTATTTAAATACATAACATGGAGAAAGATTTCATGAACTTCTAAAGAAAATGAAAATAATCTGAAATAAAAGAAAAGCAATTCTGAAATTATGACAAAGAAATTTACTATAGTGTCATGAGATTATTTTAAATGAGGAACAAAAAGTAGAAGACAAGCAGGAATGCAGGTACAGCTTCCTGAAATGTTCCTTTAGTGGCTGTCTCTAGATTCGCCACTGTTCAGAAATATGTAAGTTAAAATTTTTAATATTTTATATCTGATAAATAATGATGGAATTATCTTAGCTTGATCTTCTCCACAGAGGTATAATTTTAGTGGAAATGGAATATGTATAGAAAAATCCATTGTATCCTTTAACAAAATATGTCACAAGAAGCAACAGATGGAAGTTGCTTTCAAAAGACCAGCAGTTACAAAAAATGCATCTGTTTCCAGCACATCCCATATCCTCCTGTCAATTCAATATTCCCACTTCACAGTAAGGACACTGAAAATAATCCCTAACTGTTTTTAGTGAAGTCAGTCATCTGGATTGTTCTCAGGTTACCTTAATTCATTTTACTGTCACTGCTGAGGTCATTATAGTAATGTTTAAAGGAAAACTCACAAAATGTTGCAATTATGCAAAGCTACTATTTGTCTAGATACCATAACATATGATCAAACTACTCACCTGTAAAGTTGGTGAATTCTTGTCAATGCTTCCCCAGCTCAGCACCCAGACTTGATCATGAGATTTATCATAGTGCAGTTTCACTGGAACAGGATCTGTTCTTACTGCCTGCAGCAAAATAAAAGTGCATGTCATCAGATTGTCTTAGATTTTTAAAAAGAAAAATAATACAAATGATGGAATTAAAACGATTATTAGAGACACACTTCCTGAGGTTTTCAGACCTCATATTTAAAAATTACCTTGTCAGTTGTTGAAAAAGGCCTCTGATTAAATCAAAGTCACTGAATTGCTCAAGCAGTGATTTTTGTTCATTATGTGCATTAACACTTGGCAACAAAATTATATTTTATTGAAGCTATTAAGAAGCTCAAAAGTTTTAAATCAGGTGAAAACATACTTCTCCATCATGTCTTTCACTTTAGGTCTATCAGTTTAAAAACTGCACGAATTAATGAAAAATGGCTGAAGAGGGAAGAGCAATCTCAAGCCATGTACTGAAACTGATGTAATGTGTTACTAGGCAGTACTGCATAAAACCAATGCAAATCTGCCACATCAAACTTCCTGGCTGTCATAAATTGGATATATCTTTTTAAAGTTGATACTCTTAATAAAAAGCATATATTTTTTCCAATTACATTACAAGACTTCAGATCAAACTGTAATGATCAGTACCAAAGTGTTTTCTGTACAACTTTGAGATTCATGCCTAAAGATTACAAACTCTTTTAGGCATTTGAGCATCGAGTTTCTTTTGTTACGAGCAGAACTGAAGACTTCAAAGGTATTAAATGGGAAGACAGGACACTGGATTAAGATATATCCCATAAGGCAAACAATGGTGGGGATAACTTTTGTATTTCCATCAATGTAGTAGGAAAAAAAAAAATTGTAGGTGGAAATTGTTTTTCGATCTCACCATCGTGGAACTGTAAAGCACAGCTTGTTTACCAGTTTGTCAAGGAGAGTACCAGCTGGCTAATTAAGTGAACCTAATTTAAACTAATGATGTAGATCCTCAAGATAATGCACTAATGGCTGGCTGAGATTGCTGATGATACTTAACTGTACCCCTGAGGTGTTGCAAGCCACAGCTTCATCTAGGCAGGATTCATTTTTTCCTTCTGGAAATGCAAAACGGAGCCAGGTTGTTCACTGGCTCATTGAAAAGCAGAAAGATACCCCTTGAAAAAGGTCATTCGTGTTCGATAACATTTTTCTGCAGCAGGTCAGGAGATAAGTTGTCTGCAATAACACTCGGGCTGCCGCATTAATTTGCTCACGAGTGTCAAATTTCCATCGAGCTCCTTCGCACCCAAGGTGTGAGGCAGAAGGGCTCAGCCACCCGCACACCAGCTGCGTTTGGGGTCTGGGGCATGGCACGGTGAGGAGGAAGAGGAGGGACTGCCCACGGAGCCCAGCACAGGCAGGAGGCAGCAGTCCAGAGATGCTCGGCTCTGCGGAGCCATGATCCAACAGCTGCTCCTAGTCTCTAATGTTTTGTCTCTAACGTTAGCTTTTATAGTGTAAGCGGATGTAACATACCCATTAGTACTACAAACAAAACAGTCAAAATAAGCAAATGCCAATCGAACGTTAATTTCTACATGCAAAAGACACATTGCCTTACTAAATTCCTGTGTCAAGTATTTCCAATTTGTGAAATGGAAAGCAAAAGTCTAATTAAAATGTGTATATCTTAGAACCATCTAAATTAGGACTTCCATTCCCACAAAATGTTTGCACAGATGGGATAGAATTTTATTCTATGTTTCCATAAGTTTATGGCCTGGATATGTTAAAGTAATGGAAAAGCAATGCAATTCCATTCCTCAACCTCAAAATACATTTTTATTTTATTTTATTATGCTTTCCCCTCGACCATCATGAAGGCTTGTGGAGTAATTGGGTTTTGGTTTTCGCAGTATTTGCTGAGGAGCACGGAATTAGAGTACAAATTAGTGTACAAACCTGTGTGCAACGATATCTGCACCAGGCTACATGCAAACTAGCTAATTCCAGCCATGAATAGATAAATTTATTTATTTTTGTAAACGGTATAGTTTTAATTATTGCCTAATTTATCGAATTTTACTTTTTAGTTAATAGATATTCTGAGGGTAACTGTAAATATGCACTTAATGGTAAAATAAAGTAATTGGTAAAATAATGATTAATTTAAAACTTAAGGAAAATAAGAAGAGTCTACCAAACTATTCCATATAACCTAAATCCAAAAGAACCTCCAGCCTTGCTGACACATTTCACTGATCTCAAAAGGCGAAACATGCCACTAAAGTTTAAATGCTGTGAAATGCAACTGAGTAGGGATTTCACCCATCAAGAACAGGAAAATAAAGAAAAAAAAAAAAAAAGATGAACGAATGACAGTCAAAGGCCACGGCAATTATTGCCGTACATTTCATTAATTCAAGCCTGATAGTGGCAGAAGTTCTTGCTCTGAGGATTTCTTTTAAAGTATGCCCTCCTTTAGAAACATTATTGAAGAAGTATGCCAAGTTGGCTATAGAAATACTTCTTATAGTCAATTTAATTAAAACAGTAAACAATAAAAAAATTGTCAAAACTTTAATATGAGCTTTCTGTATAAAACATTTCATCAACCTCTGACTCCATTTGGAGACATTAAGTTTTTGAAAGAATTTTTATCCCACATGTGCCAATTGAAATTGAAAATACTAGAACATGCAGATGTTTTAAAGATACATATTTTTTCTTAAGGTAGTTTTAAAATATATAGCCATTGTATTATGAATTTAAAAAGAAATATCCCAAGAGAAACCTGTACATAATATATTTATATTACAGTCAAAAAGAGGCATAAGGCATGAGAAAACTATTTTAATATTTTTATTGATCTGCTAGATTCAAATTCTCGTAGAATCTTGATTTAGTTGAAGAACATCTATTTCCTGAGATTGCTGTTATAAATAACACTGTAGATGGGTTGGACACATTTGTGTGATTAAAACTTGAATCAGACACTGTAGTGTCAAAACCTCTTTATCAGTTTTACACGTAAGTGCCCTTTCTTCTGAGAATGAAAGCAGAATTTTCAAAAAGTTACCAAGAACACTCATTGAGCAACTTCAGAGCACCTCACCTAGGAAATAATTTTATTCCAGACAAAGCAGAGCTCTGCTTTTGAAGTAAATTTAAAGCAAATTTTGAAGTAAAATTAAAAAATAATTTCTTCATACTCAGGAAATATGAATTTAGAATAATCCTGAGCTTACGGCTACTGCTTTCTATTTTCATGTGCTATGGAACAAAATCTGTCCTCACGTAAAACCTCTATTAAATCTCATGCTATATACATATCTGTATTACTTCTCTATCCAAAGCTCAATGAATAAGTCTTCTACTTTATGTAATCAAATCTACCTCTGTGACGTTTGCTGTCAAAATTGATAGATGCATTCTCATGGTAAGTTTCTATTTCCAGTAACCTTCATTCGAAAATTACCTTAAGTCAGAAACTTTCCAAAGAACTGTTTCTCTGCTTGATTACTGTTTATTTTCATTTTGTCTTTTGCTCTGCAAGTTGCCTGTGTACATGAACAATCACTAATGCAATTTCCATTAAAGGCCCAAAGAAAATAGAAAAGCTTTTTTAATACAATGAAAAAGAATTTCTTGTGAGCAAACTGGTCATTAATTTAAAAATTAGGCTGAGGTACCTGTACAACTTTCTGAGACTGCACATCAACAATAAGCACTCTGTCGAGCGTGGGCTGAGTTGCGTAAATGAACTTGTCTTTTACATTAACAGCAGCTGCCCATACACACCGCTGAACTGCATCTCCTTCAGCTTTGGGGCACACTTCATCCTATGATTCAACAGAAACAGGCAAAAAGTAAGAGAAATTAGAGTCAAATCAGTTAACAACACAATAGAAATACCAGCTACACATCCCTGACTGCTGTTGACCCTGAAATATGAATCTCAAGACCTTCAGGGAAGGTAATAGGTGTGGTTGACTCTAGAACATTGACTGGGGTTAGCCAAACTGCATGTTGCAAGAACCACAATGCTCACAAGCAGTCACTTGTCATGCTGAGTCTTCAGATCTGTCCCAGACATTCAGACAGACCTTAGTACTCTTGACCTCAATGACAGGATCTGATATTTCAAAGATATGTCCTATCAAAGTCCATTTGAATTCATGATATATATATATCCTTCTTTATCAATTTTTATTTATTCTCAGTAAAAGTTTAGTTCAATATTTTAAATTTCATGTTAGATAAATAAAAAGGTGCTTAGTAATATATATTATCATATTTAGAAATTCCTTTTATGAAATAGCATGAATTTTTCCTATAGTGGACTACAGTGACTTTATGTAAAAAAAAGGACCTGAAAAATATTCTGCTTGTGGATAAACTGTATGTTATATTTCTCTTTTCCTGACCTATTCCTCTTTTTCCCTTGTTATTTTTCTCCCTGTACCTCCAAGGAGCAATTTCACCAAATAATACTAAAAAAACCCACATAAGTGGGTTTATTCCTAATTTAAAACACTCAGAAACATCATCACTGGTCATCGTGTTAATAATTACAGTACATCAATGTTTGTTGGAGTTTTAAAAGGAAAAGAAGGATATACTTTTATATAAATAAAGTGTTTTTTCAAGAAGCACATGATGTATTTTAGTGCTAACTCTTCTGTATCAGCAACATCCTTTGGCCATTGTGCCTCTGTACATTTGAGAAAATACACTCAATCTTGATAAGTCAAAATAAAAAATAAATCAATTTCTACTCTAAAAGATGGAGTTTCTTTACAGGATATCAACAGCCACTACTGCTTTCTGTGGGATTCTTAAACCTCAACAAAGAAAAGGTCTTTCAGAAATCACATTGATAATGAAAAGGTGCCAAACTCAGTTACGATGAGATGACACATAAGCAAGAGTGTTAACAGCACTTACAGGTAAGTCAGAGTAAGATTTATTTTGCACAGTCAAAAAGCAACACACTTCAAGGGGAGAATTTTAAAATATGTTTTTTAAAAATGACAGGTATAGTAATAAAAGAAATATATTCTTAAATACGGCCACGAGCTTTTCATTGTGAAAAAATATAAGTGACAATATAAACAATCACATCTCTAACATGACATGCAATCATTGGATCAATTATCTACTATTACTTGCCTTCGGTGCAATTGTTATTTCAAATGGAAGGTTATTTTCCTGATCCCATAAGCACTAATACTATAAAGACATCCAGATAAACATCTTCAAAAATCCTCATTAATTCCTAGTGTATGACATGAGTATGGATCACAAATTATTATTTTATTATAAATAATATCATAATAAATAATAAAGAGCACATTCAATATACTATGTAAAAATAACCCCAAATCATGCTGAAGAAACCTGTTTTTCTCTGTTATTTTATTGCATGGTGTTATCTACTCTGTTGCAGGAGATATACAAGAACAGAGCTATTAGGACAGAATGAAGGAGAGGCAGGTAAAAAGTGGAAATAGAAAATATAGCCCCACTTTGGGAAAATATTTTAGATTAAACACTAATAAGAGTATTCAAAATTAAGTCACCTCTGTAAATATTTTCCTCAGTATGAGTCTTGAAAAGTGACTTAAATCTATTTCCACATATACATTCAATTTAAAAGCAGGATTTTTTTTTGCTTGTTTAGAAACTGTAATCCCTCTTGCACCAAAGTTCTCATATCCATTCTTTTTCCCCAGCATGAATCAGTTTACGCAATTGTTTCCCTAGCTATTCAAGTTCACATATATTTAGATGTCCCAGAAATAGGTTCAACCAATGGAGATGAAATCTTGCATTTGAGAAGTTAACACTTGTCTGATCAGACAATATAGATTTCTTTTAAATTTCTGGCAGTAATTATAAAGCTCTATATTAATTTCCCCAGGGGCTGGGTAACTGGTGAAAATAATTTCTCCTGAAAATATAAGAACAAACACATCATTTCTTTATTCTAATTAAAATGTAAGCATTTTTTTTCCTAATTTATTCTCTCTGAGAAAAAATCACATCTGATAAAACATTAATTTATTTCACTGTTGATTCCCCATGAGTTCTTAATCAAAAAGTGACTCAAACCTATATCAAGCCAACAGATGGAAGAAAATAAATCCTTGGAGAAAGCTTTTCAAGGTAGCCTGAAGCAAGATATTTCTCTCAAGAGAAACCTATGTTTATAGAATTATGTGGGCAAATTCTACACTCAAGCACTTACATTTAATGTGAAGGTTCTCAATGTTTTCATAAGATTTGAATCAATAAAATCAATTTACTTGACTACTGTTACTGGAATATAAATATATATGTTTATATCTTTTATAAAATATATATAGTTTTATAAACATAGACTATATATAGAATTCTGTTATATATGTGTGAAAGAAATCTACACAGAGCAAATATAACGTATCATAATAGCATATTATATACTTAAATATATGCACACACACAGTTATAATCTTTATATAACTTAAATTATAATTGCATATATTTGTTGCACATAATACCATGTACCTTGGAGATGCTGTTGTTGGAATGATAGAACTACCAGTAGTTCAAAACAAACATTTTTATTTTGAAATTGAGTGTGCTGGTCCCACTTTCAGAACACATTGAACCTCAAGCACGAGATGCTTTCCTCTACTGAAATGTGACCATTATCCAGTTGTTCTTGTGATAAGGACGAAATCAGGGTTTGTTGAAATCCAATTATAAGTATGCCATTGATTTCATCAAGCACATATTTTTAATTACTACTATTTGTTTGCTTTGGCAGCAATAACTTTTTCACTTTGCAGAGAAGAACTTTCTTTTTTCCCCCATATGTGTTACAATTTGCAGACTTTGAATAATCTTAATTTCCAGATGATAAATAGCTATTGCCTGTTAGTGAGCAATATGCTTCAACAACACTGAAACACTGAATGCTGAAACATTCCACTTGGAGCACGGTTAAGAATCTATTTGACAACCTATTAAATGAACAACTGTTAATGATAAACAATAACGTGAATCAGGAAAATGATATAAACTTATTTCTATCCCTCTCAGCCTAAGCAAAGTTCACTTTCATGTGATACTATTTTAGAAGATTCCATTAGCTCAGGAGATTCTGGAAAGAAGACAAAATCATTTACAGTTTCCAGCAGACCACAGTAATCCAGTAAAGCACGAGATCCTCTGCTTCAGTTTAAACTTTGTAAGAGTCTGATTGATTCTTCCGTTAGGCACACACTAAAGTGCTCTACTCCATTGACACTTAGTTGTATAAGAGGCAATTAAATAATTAGACAAGAGTTCTCAAGTTTATACTTATTGAGAAATTGTATTTACCTTTATCAGAATTAACATACCCAACTGTGTATATACCCAACTATGGAAACATTCATTCACAATATAACTCAATGCCACCTAAAAACACCTGAGTTTACTCTTCTCCAGGAGCTCAGCCAAGGGTATCTTTACTTTGCTGAGAAGCAAACAAGAACCCCAGGGATAAATGTTGCACTATAATGTGTATGTCACATCTGGTACGTAAACTGTGCTGCACAATTTAGAGTTGTGCTTACACTATAGCAAATATTTGACAACAAAATGGCTCTACTGTCTGTTTTGCTAAACATTTGAATAGTAAAAAGAAAGAAAAGAATTTTTAGGAAGTATGAAATTATTTCCTTTAGGTGTAGGAGTTAAGTGTTGGAGATTTTTATCAATGACAGGTGCCACAGGTGTGAAATGATACATATATCCATGTGGAAATATGAAATATGACAACATCTCTGACTAGCAAAATGACACAAGAAAAAAGAAAGAACTAGTGAAACAGAATTTACCATTTGAGCTCTTGAACTCTGAATTAATAATCACAAGCTGAATTTGATCAAATCTGACTCCCTGAGATCTTGAGTCAGAAAATTTACTAAAGGGAAAACAAATTTTTCCAAAGAGGGTTGGTGAATAGACTGCACTCTGCAAAGGACTCAGCCATTATCTAAAGTTTTGTGGTCAATGAACTTTTTTCACTTGTATGCTGCCATAGTCTTAGGAGTACATTAGTAGTACATTCAGCAAATTCTGTTACACTCATGATTCATCCTTGTGACAGAATAAAGGTAACTTTAAAGACTTTTATTATATTTCAAAATTCTTCACTAGAAACTATTTTTTGAATGACGAATGAACAATAATGGCAGTATAAACACAAATATATGCAGGCATATTTTCTGAATATTTCAGATCTAGGTAAGGGAGGAAGTTTTCAACATTCAGGGAATAAGCAGAAATATTATCAAATTTAATAGGTCAAACAACATGCATGAATGTATAGCCTTTGATTTCTGGCTGTGCATTTACCACAGCTACCCACAAATCAGATATACTCTACAGAAAGGCAAGTTTGTACTTAAAAATGGTGCTCCTTCCACAACCTGCTTCCCTTTTCTCTCCCTTTCTGGGGGAGGTGGAGGAGGTGGGGAGAGTGGAATACAGGGGATTAACTACTGTGCTAATTTAGGTTTGACAGTTATAAAAAGCATTAAATGTAGCACTGGCCTTAACCATTCTGATTATCTCCCCATTTCAATAAATTTAAGTTGCACTTACTTTTCATTTTAAGCCAATAAAATTTTAGCAAACTTCTTAAAGAATCAGTTTTTGAGCTAACCCTCCATAAAAAGCTCTTTGGCTTATTTTTGGCTGTGCCAACCTAATTTCACTTAAGGAGCACAAATCAAGGCATGATTAGCAGTTCAAAGGATAATTATTCATACTAAAATAAATCTTTCTACTGAGTACAGTCTTTGACATCAATAAAGGCAGCTGAAGAATCAAATTCTATTGAGACAGTTCCATTGTTACTTCTGCAATCTTTAGGTTGTAAGGAAAAAATAAGTGTACAGTTCATGGATTATTATACTTTGGTTCTCACTCCAAGGTCATTCATGCACATCCAAACAACAAGGAAAAATATATTTTTGAAAGATAATAGATCATATAGGACAAGTATTAATGGTGTGACTGCTACCCAAGTGTTCATGTAAGAACAGACAGAGATTTGATTACCAAAACAGCAAAAAAACAAAAGAATAAAAGGGAGAAGAAAGTACATTTTACATAATCTGCCTGTGGAAACTGTATTCCATAAATGCAAGGAAATTGGTGAAATCAGCTAACCATATATTGACAGTAAATTTATTTAAAATACTTCAGGAATTGTAAGTTTGACTCAAAGCATCAATCATCTCTAACCAATGGAATTGTAAGAATGTTTATCAACTTGGGAAATGTGACTCATGGTAACAGCTTAATATAGACAAACAAAAAAATAATGGTATAATAATATAAATGAGTAAGGAATAGAGTAAAAAACACATTAAAAAAAATAGATTTTGTGCTTAATAGAGTATCAGTGTGTGATTCATAGAGATGCACCTAACTGGGAAAACAAAAATCTCAAATTAAGAGATCATGACAGAGTTGTTAAAGGAAAAGACTAGGAAAAGAGAAACCAGTCAGAGAAAAGTAAGGGTAGAAATGCACACTGCACTGGGAATATCTGTTCTGAAGGAGAGACTGAGAGTTGGAATTTGATTAAAAAAAAAAAAAATAGAAGAGTATACCATTATAAAAAAGTTATTAATTGATAAGACATGTCTGAATTTATCAAATAGGAAACAGTAAGTTGATTTAAAGGACAACTGAGAAAACTCTATAAATAAATTAAAAAAATAAAACTTGCCTGAAAACCAAGGAGTTTTTCACTTGGCTTAATATGCCTTTGAAATTCACATTCCACTGGTTGTATTACTTTGATTCCATCTTCATAAAAAACATAAAACATGTTCCCAATTCCGAGACCTTAGGAACAAAAAGACATTGAAATATATAAAATTAAATAATCACTAAAGCAAACAAGGAAACTCGTGTTGAATTTGTGCCATCATTTGAGTGGCCTGTGATGAATTTGTCACTGTGCCTAGTATTAACACAGATAATCCTGTAGGATTATAAGGAAAAACTAAAATAAAACTGTTATGTTTCACATAATTTTCTTCACGAGCAGGTCAGTGGCTTTATAAAGACAGATGTAGAGATGTAAGTAGTTTGACAGCTGCAATGATCATAGAATCCTTAAAGTTGGTAGGGACCTCTACAGATCTGCTCCATCCCCTCCCTGCACATGCAGGGTCGAAACAATGGAAATAATGGAAGGGATCTTGTGAAATCACAGAATTGTTGAGATTGAAAGGAACGTCCAGAGATCATCTCGTCCAACCCCCTTGCTCAAGCAAGGACACCCTGAGCACCTGGCACAGCGTGGTATCCAGGTTGGTTTTAAAGATCTCCAGAGAAAGAGACTCCACAACCTCTCTTGTAAAGCCCCACAGTAAAGAAGTTCTTCCTCATATGGAGATGAACGTTGCTGTGCCTCAACTTGCACCCATTACCCCCTCTTGCTGGTCACCACCGAGAAGAGTTTGTCCCCCTCTTTACATTCTCCACTCTGGTATCTATGCGTGTGGCAATGGTTTTAGACTGGCATCCCACATATGCGAGTTGATACAATCCCCTCTCAGCTTTCTCCAGGCTAAACAGGCCCAGCTCGCTCAGTCTTTCCTCCTACGACGGAGGCTCCAGTCTCTTAACCATCTTCGTTACTCTATGCTGGACCCTCTCTAGAAGCTCCACATCCCTCCTGTACTGGGGAGCCCAGAACTGCACCCAGGCAATGCTTCTCCTAATGCAGGCCAGGATCCTGCTGCTCTTTGTGGCCACAGGGGCACATTGCTGGCTCATGGGTAGCTTGTCATCAACTAGGACTCCCAAATCCCTCTCCACAGAGATAGTTTCCAGTAGGTCATTCACATTGGATGAATATAAATTCTTGGGATGGAGGGATGAAGTGTTAAAATAATTTCTGCATCAGACTGCTAGAGAAGTTCTGAGTCTTTGTTAAAAACCCTTATTATATATGTCATTTCTTTCAGTACAGCGAAAGAAGTATTGTGTTTTACAGAAAAGCCGGAACAGGACAGAAAATCAAAAATTTGGAAAGCCACAAATGTTTATAGAACTATTCAGTCCTTTTACTGTAGTGTTGCTGAACAAGAGGTACACTATGTGGATGCTATAATGAACAGATAACATTTGCAAAAACCTCTGGCAAAGACTCAGTCACAATATTCATTGGAATGGGCTGGCTAAGAAGAAACACAGAAGAGACTAAGATCTGCTGTAGCAAAGGACATTGCTGCTTCATATTCTTGATCCTTATTATGAATTAGTTTCAACACCTGAAAACTTACAGAGAAATTGGCATTCATAAAATTAGAAAATCTCTTCCATCCATAAGTATCTTAGCAAACTACTGCTCTAATCAGTCTTTATTGTTACAGAACTCACATTTTCCTAAGTGCTTTATAATCACTGAAGGCATCACAGGACTTGGCTGGAAAAAACAGTCCTCCCAAAACCTGAGGGTGCCAATGTTTTCAATTCTCTTTTCTCACACAAGAGAAGTCTTAGACTAAAATCTCAATAAGCAGTGAGAATACCAGACAGATGAAAATTAGAAACTACAGTATACTTCCTTAATTGCTAATAGCTGAATGGTACACAGCTCTGAACACGTTATCTGTACACTGCAAAGCCAATACTGCAGGAAGAAAATAGGTGAGTTTCATTATAGTTGGTGAATTATCTGCTTACCAGCTGAGGAATATCTAAAACTCTTGTTCTTCCTATTTGTAAAGGCACTGGAAGATGCAAAAGATTGCTAAGCAAACTAAATATCAATTTTTTAATCTTGCAACTAATTTAAAATACATCTTTGAGAATCACTCAGCTGAACTATTTTCACCATGAATTCATAATAAAGCGTGAGCCACTTAAAGTACAATGCAGCTTCCAATAGAAGTAACTCAAAACTTTCTATTGCTGAAATACTTGAATTTCTAAAGAATAACATTAAATTGAAATCAGACTACATAAAGAGATGAGATCTCATGCCAACACTTTGATTTTAGTAAGTTTTCATGGTGACACTTACTTCTGTTATGTGCTATGTGCAAACATTAATATATACATCAAAATAACCCGTCTATCAAGAGAAAACACACTTCATGGTTTCTATATTAGTAATATACAATACAATAAATTATATTTATCCATGAGAGGTCTAAAGCTTAGAAGTCCAGAACTTGGAAGCCCTTCATGAGCATATATCTCATTAAGAAACAAGACTCTCAATCTGAACGAAACTGTTTAAGACAGTAACTTTGACAAATAAGAATGATTCATACAAAAGGATCAGTTCCAAGAGCAATGGGAGTTTGGGCTAGAAACTTAATCAGGTCAGTTAAATCAAACTCACCAAATGCTGCAAGGGGGGTGATAATTACTATAGTCTATGAACAATAAAGATATACAAGGAACAACACACAAACATTTCACTGTCGTACTGGAAAATACAAAAAAAAAAGTGATTTGTACCTTGCTCTCGCCACAATATGTTTGCAACTGCAGCATGTAGGAGAAAACAGAAAATACAAATGAACAAGAAAAAAATCATGAAATAATGCATCAATTTTGAAATAATTAACATGTTTTAACTTCTGCTTCACTGAAATACTTACAATGTAGACTGATAGAAACAATGAATTAACAGTAAATGCCATAAAGTTCTATATATCAAAATGAAAAAGTCACGATTACCCATCACAGTTCTTGAGGCTAAAGTAAATCCCACCTTAACCACTTTCAAGCTAATTCCTTCAGCCTTTTATCAATAGTGTTTCATAATCCACTAAAGAAAAATGGCATTTTTATGTAAATAAAAATTGGAGGTGATGCAGTTTTCTTCAGTTGCTATTAAAGTACATCTGGACTTTGAAGAGATTTATTGCAGAACATAAGGACAAGAGAAAACGATAAAAAACAGTGCAAAACTGATATTTAAAATCACTGTTCTGTATTGTCCTAGCACAGCTATGGTACTTTGAAATTGATATGATGTTTAACATCAAGATTGAGAGGCACATAAGTGAACTGTTAGATAGTATAGCAACAAAGTCTTTAAGGAATACAGTGTTTGGGTTTTGGACATTTGAGACCAATGAAAACTAACAATACTCATTTACTACCTGATGCATTTTTTTTTTCTGCCTGGGGAAAGTAAAGAAGATGCAAATATAAGTGCACACATTTTAAATACTTAGAGCTCAGTATTCCATAGAATTTAAACAGCTGCAGACATTAATGGGAGACATATTATTAAGAACAATTAGCTTGTTACTAAAGAAGTCCTTAAAACTGGTTTGTCCTGTTCCAAGGACAGGCAAGAAATACCATCACTCTAGAATAAAGTCCCTAGGCATTTATTGGCCACTGACAATGAAAAGACTCATGCAGTGCACCATTTCTCTTGTACTTCCATTCAAAAGTAAAAGAGCAGCCCTTGGCCCTTGGAGAAGGCACCAGAGCACTTTCTGATATAATGATGACAAGGGAGTTCTGGGGTGTCTGGCTTTCTTCTACCCCTCCTCTACTATTTTTGTTTTAATTCTCTGTTGATTGTACTTCATGAACTCTCTCAACAGATCAAGCTCATTATATGTATGACCTTAGATGCAGTATACAGCTTGTGTTACTCAGTTATCCCTTGATTAAATGAAGGTGATAATGACTCTTTATAACCAAGACTTTCGAGGATAAAAATGAAATATCCCTATACAAGAGGAAAGTAGCAAAAATACTGTGGTAGTGAAACAATGTTAAATGCTACAATAAAATGTCACTTCTCTGCAATGAGTGAGACTCTTTATCTCCCAAGATTAAACACTATGAAAGCTAAATGAATTATTTTTATAAAATGCTATTTTGATGCCCCAACACTCATAAGTAAAACAGGAATCAATTGAAACCTTAGTACCTGAAGAATTTCTTAGATTTGTTGCACTAAGAAGAGAAGTCACTTAAAAATGGAAGGTGGAAAAAAAGGAAAAGGATGCATTTTCTGCCTTATGTGTTGATGTGGTGAAATACTTTTAGTAGCATCTTTCATATTAACAGGAAAAAAAAATGTATCTTCTGAAATCCAAACAGTGATTGTTCATAATTTGACAGCAATTTTTACTGTTACCTCTATGTTTTGTCTCATCAAAACACCTTCTTTGCTATTATAATCCTGAAAATGTTTCACTTGAATTTCCATCAGAATACACCAGTTGATGAATATCAGTAGTCAACTTCATTTTACCTTCACTGTACTAGACTTTGTACCATGAAATAGGAATAATTGATTCTACCAACTGATCTAGTAGAAGCAGGAGGTAAAGCAGGAGGCATTACAGACAATAGGATGGAGTAAGGAAGGATGCAATAGTATATGGCATATAAATAAATACAATTTTCACACTTCCTGTTACTTTTTATATTGCCTCACCACAACTTGCTGTGCTCCTCTACTGTCATCATGATTTCTCTCACCTAAAACTGTGGGTTAATTCCTGTTCTTCATTTACCTGTGTATACACAATCCTTCTGAGAGCATTCCCATCATTCCTCCAAGTTTCTTTTTTTTGTACTAGTGACTTGCTTAGCGCACTTGAATATTTGCAAGGAAGAGAAAGAAGAAATCTTCCTATCATGCCTTCTTCATTGGGTCTTGCCCTCCGTCAAAATGAGGAACAACACAGAGTATTCCTCTTGCACTCTCTGCTGCTGCTAAACTGCTGTTTAGCAATGGAACAACAGAAGCATCAAGTGCTGGAGGGCAGAAATTCCAAATGTTTCATTAGCATTGAGTAAAATATCTCACTCCCTATGAATTTTAACCAAATTACAAATCCATAAAAGCGCATCTGTTTTCCTACTGAATCATGCACTTTTATAACATAGTTTGTACTATTCCAAATGAGTCTGAAATAACTTTTTTATAAAACCTGAAACTAATTAAATGTTGCTGTATGTATCTGAATTTAGAATCAACAGGTCCCACAATGTAAAGTAAAAAAAAAGAAAAAAAAAAGGGAGCAATAATTAGGATCTTTGTAATAAATTTAACAGTCTTGCCAGAGTCTACAATGCACTGCAGAACACTTCCAAAAACTGTAGCTAGAAGCTTGCTCCAATTTTCTATTTAAAAGTAAAAGGTGGTATGCTTGCTGCAAGTATTGGAAGATAAAGTTTTTGTTATTAACATATAACATGCAAATATGTTTATATTGAATGAATATAAATGCCTTATTTATATTAAGGCATAAACAATGCCTTAAAACTCTCTCAAAATTTTCACCTCATTTCTTAAATGTCGTGGTTTGATTTGATAACTACCATTCGGTTTCCTTCATCCCAAAGGAGTCATAAAGGCAATTTCCAAGTAATTTGCAGGTCTATCTCTGTAGTAGTGCTTAAATGAACATGGTGCGAGAATTCTGAGAAAGCAGCTGCAATACACATTTACTGTTCATCTTATAGCTATAAGAGTAACTGCTGGAAAAAAAAAAGTAATTTCAAGATGTTTGGAGGAATGCTGTCTGCATACTTCACTGACAGCCACCACCTTTGGAAACTTTTCTCGTTAATCATTAATGTATCATAAAAAGAGCATATCTGCTATACTCTTGTTAGTTCTCTTACCTGTAATGCATAAACACATTCTCTTATGTTTAAAGGTAAAACTATGCCACCATTACTGTCTGATTGCTGCGCAACGGTTTTTCAGGTACTTTTAGAACGGATAGCAATGTGTGACAAAACATTTCTTCACTTGCCTGCATGTGTGCATTTTGATATCTAAATGAGTAAATGTCTTCCAATAAACCCACCTGTATAAATCTAGAATGGATCTGCTGCTTGCCCACCATGTTAGCTTATTGTTTCTAATTTGTTCTCTATAAATTCGCAAAATGAATCATGCTGAATTTCCTTCTCACAGCACATTAATACTATGCAGTCTGTATTAGTAATGAAATAAAAATGGTTCGTAAGCTGAGTCTCTACCCCCTACATGGAAATTTGGAATAGAGTCTTTGTCTCTGATGCTGTCAACAAGTACAAACGTATTTAGCTCATCCATAAAACAAAACACCAACATAAATTATCTCCAAGGAATTACGTAAATAGGGATCCTTCCGCATAAGATGTGACAGGAAGATACTATTAAATATGCATAAAGCCTTTCACAGAAAATTTAGGTCATAAATCACAGTCAAAAGCCTTTTAGTCTTATTCCAAGTTCCAGGCTGTGGTGATGCCTGGTTGCTTCTGAAGGCCATAAACCCGTCAAGGTAGCAGGATTCAGATCACATAATCTCCTGTCAGGTGACAGCACTTTGACATTATGCAAAAAAGGCACTGGTTTAGAAATAGATCTACTTAATGGTATGGAAAGACATATTATTTTTTAAATACAGCCCAAAGACACAATGCATGAGGTGGATAATTTTCAGCCTGCTCTGTGCAAATAGATTAGAGAATTTATAGGAGAAAGTCCATGATGATGTCACAGGGGGTGAACCAAGTAGCACAGGAGCCTGTGATTGATAACCAGGAATAAAAACTCATAAATATTAAAATAACTACAAGCCCTGTTAAGTTGATCCCCAAAATGCCTTAGAAGCATGATTAGACATCTTTCTGTCATGATAACTGACTGCCTAGGTACATTCCTGTGTCTCAATACTTAAAAAAAAAATACGAGAAGTACTAAAGGAAACATTAATCAATCAGAAACTGAAACGTTTTATCAAACAAGGTTTTGGAAATAACTAAGAAACCTGAAAATACTGCAGTGCACAAAAATACAATAAACAGCAAATATACAGCTAAAATAGCTAAGATTGTTTAGCTTTAAAAGCTTTAAAAACACCATATGCTTTCGTCATCTATGATTCCAGCTTGATAGCATTACATTAAAATGAAATCGAGAGGAAAGAAAAGTGCAAGTGTTTTACCCGTCAAAGCCAGAGAGAAATACTTAAATATTCAAAGATTGCCAGTGAAAGTATTCTCATATTTGACAATCAGTTCTGTTTATTTTTCTTTTCCTGCAATGCCAGAGTTCTCCACATTGATATACTCTATTCCAATAATTCCTTTAAATATTCCTCTGCTAACATAATTTTGCCTTCCTGTCTTTTTTTTTAGGCTCAGAAAATGGTTTATTTCTACTCCTTAATTATGCACTACATTACATATATAACTAATATTTCTTTGGCTAAAATTTGCCATATATAAATTATTGGTCCTAATACAATCTGACTATAACCTGAAAACAAGTGGACATTTCATTTCAGGACTATGGACTCTGTTACAACACAAAAAAAGACATTAACATCTTAGACTACCCTATCTTCTTATTTTTATACACACACACACATATATAGTCAAGATACACTGCCAGCTTAAAATGCATATGTATTTTCTGCAAGCTAGAAAATGAAAAGTTGCCTTTTAACTTTTTCAACACACCAAAAAATAGCAGCCTTGAAAAGGACAGCATTATTTTTTGTTATTATTATGTTCCATTCACAACATTCTTCTATAAATACTGTTGTTCTGGTTTTGCACAGAAGTAGGATAATAATTGAATACATAAGGCTGACTGAGTACTTTCTACCTTATAAGTAAGAAAATAGATGCCAAATAGCCTGTACTCAAAAGAAACATTTTAAATCAACTCGTCCAAACAAAGAACACAAAAACATTTCGAGGTTTGAAGAGGTGCTTGGCTTTTAATTTTGAATACATTTTGCAATATTTTGCAAAGTCCAAGAAGATCACTAGTATTACAATAATAATAATAATAATACTTGAAGTAGCTATAAACTACTTTGAGTGGGACATATGTCCCAGGCAAAAGAATAACCAGTGCTCATGGAGAATTTAATTCAGTAAGAAATTAAAGGTCAAGGACATAATTATAAGCCAGCTAATATGTTATATTTAAAACCAGGTCTTATCAAACAAAGCTCATTACATTCTTTGAGGAGATTACAAATTTGATTAATATATAAATTTATATAGATAGAAAATTGAATTCTTCCAAACATCTGATTTGTTACCACAAAATGTACTGATCCCAAAAAGTAGTTTTCAATATGAAGTCATCAGTAAATTGTGGAGAAGGCAGAGGTAATTACCAGCGGAACTGGTAATGAGTGTGATCTTAACTACTTCATAATTAACCTGGAAACAAATACAAAATCCTTTCCTATGAAGTCTGTAAATTATCTATCATGGTAAATAGCAGAATTTTGCAAAGCAGTTTGAAATGCTTTGTAAAATGCAACTCTAAAATAAATACTTTTCTTTCATACAACCAAAAGAGGGGAAAAAGACAGACTATCCCTATCCTGGGAGAAAGAGATTAAGAAAAAAGCAGGATTTGGAAACTGAGGCCTGATAGGATTTAGGCTGCATGGTAGATAAATTTATGAACATATACTTCCACTGCTGATACTAAGGAACAGAAGTGGAAAGGGATACATGGGTGTAGAAGCACAGAAGCTTTTCTGCAAATATAGCTGTTCCCATTAATAAGTAGGCATTATAATATTCCACAAAATAAATAAATAAAACAAATCCCCTCATTGCCCTTGCTATCAGTCTTATTTTGAGATACGTCTGTTCAGTGTGTGAAAGATAAACGAATTAGCATTTAATGATGGTACCTTCATAGGTTAAAAATACTCAAAGCATCATTCGAGAAGGAAATGGTAACTCACTAAGTTCACATGAAAAAAACAGGTACTCACACTTCTACACTGGTGAAACTGGTTAAGCAGTGAAGCAACACACCAATAAATATAAGGGATTCTCCATCTATTTGCATCTTTAACTCTCATCTAAATGCATTTCTGGGAGGATATGCTTTAAGCAAACATAGCATTAGATCTTCATTCAGGCATAAGAGGATGAAATTTAATGTCTTGCAAAATGGAGAAGATAGATTAGAATTAGATGAAGTGGCTCTGTTAAATTTTGTGAATCCATGAAATGTCTTTTCTGAAAAAAAATCAAACTGAATGAAACAAAAACCAGATTTTAATTTGCTAGGAGTCTAACAGTTGTGATTACACCAGACACTCTTTCCCATACAGATGAGTTCTCTTGGATATTATTAGAGGATCAGGACAGTGGGGGAGACACTTTTATATTCACTGAGATTTACATCAGATCATTATCCCTCCAAATGGTTTTTAGCAGTCACCTCAGGGTTATCCAGCTATCTCACAGCCCTCTCCTGCTTGCTGGCTTTAACCACAAACTGAAGAGAAAACGGAATTCGCAGCTCTGAAAGTGTTTCCAGTCTCTGGGGAGTTAAAACAGTTCTTACACCCATAAATATTTTAGATGCTACTGCTGCAGGTGCAGGATGTAACAGATCTATTCACTAAGTATGTGGTATACTTCTTGCTGAGCAAAAAGATGATAATATGTAAAAATGAACATTCTGAAAAGCTGTATGAGGAGCCAATCAGGAGGCATCAGAAATACGGACGTAATTAGTATCCACACTTTCTATATTAATCTAAAATGTTAATTAACACAGAAGGGATCAATATCTGATGGAAAAAGCCCTCTAACCCCACAAACAATAATGTAGTTTCCAGCTGAACATTCTTATGAAACATCCACTTTCTGTTTAAGGCCAAGTTTTCTCAAACTAAAATATTCTTTCATAATTTATAGAGATTTAAAAAATCCTATGGATTCTCAGGCAAAGGCCTAGCTGGGAAGGAGAACAAAGACCGCAGCATAAAAAGTATGCACAACAGGTAGGAATTTAACAAGAGAACTGGGCTTGTTCATGCTGGAGAAGAGCGAGTTTGAAGGCACCCGTAACAACCTTCCAGTACATATGAGGAGGTCATCAAGATGATGGAACCAGGCTCTTCATCATCTGCCATAGCTGGAAAATAAATAGGCAGGCTTTCATGCACACATGCCTTTCCTTCAGGTCTGATGCAGAAGTAACACACTTCAAAGCCAGAACAGTAATTCCTTACAGTTTCATTGCTTAAAATGCATTTAAACACTCTCAGGGAGTCCTCTCTGCTCTGATAGTCCTAAAGACTGGGTCTACAGAGTGCAGATGACATCTTCAGAAAGCTTCCAGACCCTGAGGTCCCTACCCAATATCTGAACCACAGATTGTTTGGAGATATTTACTATGTCCATCTCTGGAGAAATTCTTGCCATAGCTGGAGCACATTCCTGCCCACAGGAAACACTACTAGCAAGTTCCAGACTACAATATAAAAGGCTAACAGTAAACGACTGTAGCATTCTTAATACAAGGAAGAAACAAACAAACACGTTTTCTACATAGTACCTGTTTCAGGAGTGGTGATAGCATATTAGCTATATGATAGATATACAGATATATATATTAAAAAAAGAAAGATGCTTGAGACAGCAGTAATTTAATTTTTCAATCTAAATGACTGGTATTTAAGCAACTAAAAATAGACAATACCAGACATTTGCCAGCACAGCTTTTAACAGATGTTTGGGGGCAAGATAATATAAGCTAACAATTTATATCACAGTTTATTAATCCATCAAAAAGATGCATTTATTTGGATGAAGATGTTAAATGTATTAAATTTTTGCTACAAAATGAGATTACTGGTAAAATAATATGCCAAAGTTAAGCTATTTTAAAGAATAACATTTAATTCCTCTCATCAGAGACTATGCTAATATGAAAACATACTTTCAGAAGTTTTATTTTTAGTGCACATTGTAATAGGTTTAAGTGCTAAGAAAAGCCCAAAATATTCTTGAGACTGTCATCCTTGTTAATAGTCTTACCAGTGAATGACAGAACAAATCTCCAGTGCTGGCATTTATTTAACAGAGATGTATGACTATTTTTCACTATTTTTCATTAACTTTAATCTCAAATTACCATCTTGATGACAAATCATTATCATCGAAGTACACTGAATTTTCTTGAAAACTGGAAGAGATGAAATTTCTATTCTAGGAGCTAGAAACTTTAAAATACACAAAGTCCTTGCTCTTCAAGTCAGATTTTTCACTACGTATTTTCATGTAGATCATAGATCATGATTAGGGGCCTGGAATATCTGCCCTATGAGCAAAGGCTGAGAGAGCTGGGTCTGTTCAGCCTGGAGAAGAGAAGGCTGAGAGGGGACCTGATCAATGTGTATAAATACCTCAAGGGAGGGAGTGAGGAGAATGAGGCCGACCTCTTCTTGGTGATGGCCAGTGACAGGAGTAGAGGAAATGCCCACAAATTGAGGCACCAAAAGTTCCACAGGAACTTGTGAAGGAATTTCTTAACAGTGAGGGTGACAGAGCACTGGAACAGGCTGCCCAGAGAGGTGGTGGAGTCTCCTTCTCTGGAGATCTTCCAAACCCGCCTGGACATCACCCTGTGCCACATGCTCTAGGGGACCCTGCGTGTGCAGGGGGGTTGGACTGGATGACCTCTAGAGGTCCCTTCCAACCTTAAGTGTTCTGTGATTCTATTTTTACTTTTGCTACTAGCATCACATTTCCCACAAATCAGTATAAGCTTGCCCTTCATTCCTCCTTTTTTTTTCCCCTGTTTGTAATAGAGACATAAACATTAAATATGCATGTAACCACTTGGAAAGCCTAACAATTGTTAGGCACTTATGTTAGTACTGCATATTATTTAGCAGTCTATTTATACGGAAATTGATTATAATTGAGACAGAAATATTAGGAAATGTAAGATTTTCTCTGAAGAAGAGATGTTTACACTACCAAAACGTATCCATTCCCAAAGGAATGAAGTAGCCATGTCTCTTCTTCCACCCATATTACTTTTTTCTCAAAATACAATATTGAGTTTTATACACAACAATATTATATGTTAAAAAATGAAATTCCACAGACATCTACCAAAAATTTAGTGAACCTTCACTTTGAATATTGCCTTTCTAGGAAATAAAATACATACACTGGTAAAAAATGGCATTGTGTTTTAAGTTCATTATGTGGTTTATGAAGCTTAATACAATGCAATTATAGTTTTAATACTTTGGAAGTTCACTAAAAAAGTTGTCAATACCTCCTCAATAGTTAACCAGGTCAGTAATCTGCAATGCTTTTATTTTGTGGAGAATTTTACCCTGTGTAACATTTAAAAGGCAGAGAAACGCACATTAACTGACTAGCTAGTGAGAAGCTGTTCTGCTTTCCCCCAAAGCAACACTGTGTTACAAGATTTCCAGAAGGGAGGCTTTTGTACTCTAGTAAGAAGAAAAGAAAAGGTCAACAAACAAAAAGCTCAATTAAGGAAATGAACATGTCTATGTTATTTCCTTAAAAGACGATAAAAGCAGATAAAAAAAAAATCTATAGCAAGTACAGTTTAGATCATATGAAATCACATTTAAAAGTGTACACTATAATTTCAGTTTTCTAAACCTAGAAAACTCTCTTTGTAAAAGGCCTTAAAAACAGCACTTCCAGCAAAAAGTGAACAAGTATCTTCAATGTCTGTCAAAATGTGTGCTTTTAAAGACAGACTAATATTGAAATACTGATATTTACAGTAATTGTTCTTTTTCATTGGTATTCACATTTGTATGCACAGAAATGGGTTTTGAATCAGAGTGAACATCTTGTGTAACTACCTGTTGCACCTGTATTTTACTGTTCTGATGTATTTCTAGACCATGCCTATATTTCTACATCTACCAATTTTTAGAACATCATGTTTAGACATGTAAGAATACACTGACAAAATGCCTCTAGGACATAGGACATGGAACTTAAAGTAAAATAATTTTTTTTCTAGGAATGAAAGAATCTGTCATGAATTACCTTAGACAGAATTAGGAATATATTCTTTCTTCATTTACGTCTTTCATGCCACTGATTATCCTAAGAGTGTGATTTTACAGACCCTGTAAAGTTAGGTGATCTAAAATTCCTGCAGCATACTGTAAGTCCTGAAAGCAATATTGTATAAGGGTGGCGATATCTGATGCAGCTCAATCAGATCTAAAATAATAACTACATGGACTCTCAAATAATATATAGTTAAATATATAGTTTCAACATATAAAATAAACTCTTTTGCTAAGCTCAAACAAGCCTCCCTAGAAAATTTCCAGTTTTCCAAGCCTTGTAACTTGGTAACAGTCATACTTTTTTTTTTTTTTTTTCCTCTCTCCAGACTGCTGAAGACAAAGGGAGGTAACATAGCCACTTCATAACACCAAATCAGTAGAATTTCAAAATGATCAAAACAACTTATTTATCCTCAGTTGCCTTTCCAGAATGTCTAAGCGGGCATTTTCATGACACTCTTACAAAGAAATAAATAAAGAGATAAAAAGACAGAAAAAAAATAGAAACACACGCTAAGACTTCTGAAATGACAGCTATAACTAATGCTACTCAAAGTAGCTATGTAAATATATTAACCTCTATGTTATAAAATTTTCCTGCATGGAGGATTTCATTGCAAATATTTGAAGCTTAATAAACCTATATGTCGCTGAACTCAGTGTCTTATGATAGTAAGTGTCAGACAGCCTTGCAGTGATACTAATTCTGCCTGTACTATCTCCTGAATACTCATCATTGTTGAATAAACTTCCAGATAAATAGGAATCCTTTAGGTTAATGCATTCAGACTTACTAGTAAAATAACTATCATTTTACTAGATCTATTTCCAATGAATATATATAGCATTCATTAAAATAACTTTTGTTTTTTCTTTTTTAAGACTCAAGCTGGAATATAAACTCAAGAATGGATTTTCCTGAGCAGAAAAGAAAGTGGAAAAGATTATCAAGAAAGACAAGTAATAAGGTGTATCAGCCCCACTCCTATTCAACACAAAGAAATCACTTTAGGGTGCTGGTATATGCATTTCCTTGGCACGCTGACTCCCCAGCCTAGCGAGAAACTGCTGCTCCAGATTTCTGGAAGACTGCAGTTATCAAGGGCCCAAGATTGCATGGGCCAGGTGATCTGGAAATGTTTAAGTCCTCCAGCTGAAATCAAGTCCTGTGATGACTGTCATGTCATCAGGGTCAAATTGGACTCTTGATATGGAAACCCATAAAGAAATTCCCTGCCTACCAGGAGTACCTCCCTGCCTTATTTAGGAATCTAGTTCTTTTTTCCCCCCTTCATATCTCCTTCACATGTGACAATCCTATAATGTACAAATGATACAAATTTTAACACAAATTATGCTCTTTTCCTCCTTTGACTCCTGTCATCATTATTTGATCTTATTTTTACATTAAAAATAAGCATGAAATATCAAATAAATTGAAATGAGTATATCTAAATAGCTGTTTAAAAAAAAAAGAAATCTTTTAATGATAAGTAAACATTACATGTTTTCTTATATTTCTCAGAATACGTACGGGTCTTTCGAGCAGAATCTTCCACAAAAAGAGAAGAAATGTCTTCATCCACCCCTGCTTCGTTCTTTGCAATACACGTATACGCTCCTGTATCTTCATAGCGCACATTGCTAATGTGAACCTCACTGCCATTAGCTGAAAGGAGAGAAAAATTCAGCATGCGAATAAAAAACTTCTGTTTTGCTACAATGCTTTCAGATTATACATTCAGAAGGCCTTTTTATCTCATGCTAATGAAACCATTTTCCTTCCTGAGTTCATAACTTGGAGGTATGCCAAACTACTCCAGAAGTATTCAGTGGGTTGGAGAACTATGTATAGTAGTATTCATCTCACAGATAATAAGGAGTAAGGAGTATCTCATCTGATTTTTGCAATTTGGAACTAAATATCAATCTGGCATTTTAGATCTGTTTACATGATTATGGGCATCTTTAAAATCAACATTCCTACTTCTATAGGAAGATACTGTGTTTTCATTATGCTGCATTTGATCATTTAATGCTTTTTATTAATGGCTTCATACAAAATATCTAAGGATTCCGTGGAGCTTAATGGAACAGATTTTTAACACAAATAATAATTTTAATATAACTAGTTGTTTCTAGCAATCATATGCAACTAATTTTGCTTTCAGAAGAAAGTTATGCAAAAATAGAAAAGCAGGCACTTTGGTATTTTACACTGAGGTCGAGGCAGGAAACCACAGAAACTACTGCCCAAAATAATTTTCAGAAATATTTTCAGGCAAATATTTGGCTAAATAAACATAGCTTGTTTATGCACATGGAGAAATCAGTATTTCCACACAAATGGGGAACTGTATGCTCAATGAAGTAGGAATGTCAGTCCAGTTCCTACAGGTACAAGACTTAAAAAATGTAAATAAAAAAATGTAAATATCTGTGTGAATATCAACTCACTGCACTTTAAGTACAGCATCCATGTTCATCTGTATGGTCTATATTTTAAAAACTAGACTTGGAAATTACAGAACCACAGAATCCTATATTTCCAACTGGTCTTTGAAATCTCACGTGGAAGCAGCTCTTGTCCACCCGCACCATTGCTTCTCGCTCTGCAGACCCCCTTCTGTCCCATCCTAACACACATCCTACCCTTGCACATGCAAGAGATGAGATTGAGAGAGAAAAACAGAAGCACACGGTATTTTTCCATAGCTGATTAGAAGATCATCAGTAGGACAGCAAGAACCAAGAAAGCCTTGAGGAGGCCAATGTGGACAGTCACTCAATTCACCTAGGTCTGAAGATATATAGAATCTCTCCAATTAGCCTCTGCTGTTGTTTCAAAATTTTGCTTTCCTTTAGCTGTGCTGTTTTATTGGTTTGTGCTGGTGCAAAGCTCTTGTATTTCCTCTGGAAATCCACTGAGACCCCTCAGATGACAACACATCTATTTCAGGTATTTCTTCTCCTGTCCTCTCCACAAGGTCCCTAACTCTCACCTCATATCTCCTGAGTTTAGAAACTATATAATTGTTTGTTTTCCACTGAACTGCAGTAAAGGTGACCTTTGATCCATTCTGAGATAAATTTCTATCTAGTATCAGGAAAACTAATTGAATTAATACCACTGAATTAGAAGAAAAACTTCATTACAGACAAAAGTGTTGCTTCCTAATTTAAAAAGAAGCATACCATGCTGTAGTAACAAATAACAAAACTGTATTTAGGACTGAGTCTTAAGCTGCTTGCTGTACTAAAAACTGCCCATTTTTGAACAGAGAATTTATGGATTATTCTTCCAATAAAGAGAACGCAGAGATGCATTTTGCAGAATAACTGGAATATGTGTCCTGAAGTGTTCACACTTCAGCCCTTGGCTAAAAAGAAGGAGATCTAGCAAAGGATACAACAACAGAGCATTTCCAACCTGCAGAAAATAATAAATATGTCCCTTTACCTTGAAGAGTCAGCTGTTTGGTTAACTTTGGAGCTATATCAATGCCATTCTTCAGCCAGCCAAGTTGTGGGTTGGGAATACCTTCAGCATGGCACCGAAGGCTGGCTGTCACACCGGGCTCCCTCGCCTGGCTCTCTGGATAGACTCGGATGACTGGTGGAACTACAGGCAGAAAATAATTAGCATTTACGGGAGAAGAATGCTATTTTCATTAAAAAAAAAAAAGACTCCGTATAGACTCCTGCAGCTATATCTAACACCACTGTAATGCACAGATGTGGTTTCAGTCACATATTCAGTGACATTTAACACCAAACTGTCACAATAAATTTATGAAGCAGAAAGTATATGTAATAAGAAATACCTCGTCTCACTGCCTGTAGTATCAACTTACAAGCTTGAATTTTAATTCACTGGTCCTGTATTTTTGTAATAAGATTGATATTTTTTCCTTACATTTCTTTATTAAAACAAAGTGAATAATGAACAATGTACCTGGATCTTCCAGTAAGTTATAGCATTATATATAGAGATTGTAATTGTCCTTTTTTTTTACAAGCCTTTTAACTTTTCCTCTATATCTAGCTTTTCTTTGCTCCTCAAAACATATTTTAGCAATCTTTATCACCTGTGCAATTAATGTAATCTTTTTTATAATACTTAATACTCTTTCTAGCTATGATAAACGATATTATTCTGAAGTGAGGCAAAACATCAAGATCACAGATTACACCTATTAACACACGTCTAGAGGGGATTTCTTTTGCCTTACTGAAAAAACTTCTTTCCTCTTTTATAAAATATAGAGTACAAGAATAGGATGTATGCTACTGGACTGTGGGGACATTCAGGTCTAACCTAGAGCTTTCTATTTTTCTAACTATTGTAATTAAGAAAATAACCCTATAATGAAAAGCTACACATTTAGAAATAATAAAAGTAATAGTTTATTATGTCATATAGACTATTTAGTACTGTATTTCTTACACGTTAGGAAGATCAACTGAATAAATGAATTATTAATCAGAATCAGCACGTAAGCACAAGTGTAAGCAACCATTTTTCAAAATGAGAGATACGATTTGATGGCTGTGGATTTTATCACAGAATATCTCACGCTATCTGAATCTGAAGATGAGATCAGTTCATTTTAAGTGATGGTGCATAAGCATCTGGCCTAAACAACTTCCTGTTGAGTGTTAGTGGTATATAGACTAGACTAGTCTTCTAGGTTCCACTATCAGCAAAAAATAAAGGTCACTTTGTCAAGGGTTCTGAGCAGGTTATTATTGATGCTCATCAATCAAGTCTGTTATATATTGCATCAGTAATGGGTATATGATATCAGAGTGGACATAACCCTCTTGATAATCAGTGACTGTCTTGCTATTTAGATCTTTTATGTGAATAATCGTTGATCTTTAATTACACATAGAACAATTTTACAGGAGTTTCTTAAAAAAAAATCTGTAAAAAAAAGGTTAAAAAGACATATTTTCTGATCCTCAAAGTATTATTATTTAATATAGTTATAAAAATGCGAAATACTTTGCCGGTGTCACAAACCACAGCAAGGGAGAGGATGAAGTATCAGTTGATAATGAGAGAGAGATAACAAGATCCAAAATTAACTGTGACTGTTTCAGCAAGAGTTTAAGTATTTTCAAACACTATCCGACTGTTTACAAGAAATGACCCAGCAGGCTGTCCTATTAGAGCATCGGATATGCCTCAGACTGTACTGCATCTCAGGAAGTGAAAAATAGTAGGTTTCAGGGATTTAAAAAAAAAAAAAAGAAAAAGTGAAGGCCAAATTATATGCATGGAATATTACAGGTAAATCCTACATGCAAGCTATTAAGTATATGAAAAGAGCACGTAAGAAACTGAAAAACATGAGAATTGTGACTGCCAGTTGCTCTGACCACCAGCTGAGAGCATGGCCATGTAAAATCTGGAGATTTAAGGGTTCCATCTGTCTTCTGGAAGGGAAAATGTTTTATGGGCACAAAGGCTCTACTTCTGTTCCTCTCCAGCCTGCTGTTCTCACTCCCCTTCCTCTCCAGACACGTCTTTTCCTGCATCACTTGTGTATCCCTTTGGGACATGCCCTCCTTGTTGTCCTCCTCAGTGAATCCCACTCAGGTTGCCTCTTTCAGCAATGCCCTTCCGGGTCCTACTCAGATTCCCTCCCTCAAGGCCAGTTTTAACCTCTGCCTCATTCAGCCTTTCTCAACACAAGCCATTTCCTTGGCCAATCTACCCACTGTTGTAGGATTTCCCCCGCCTCCAAACCAAATGGTTTTCCTTCTCCGCCTTGCTTGGGTATCCTTGCAGAGAGCACTGTTGCTATTTCTTGCTCCCAGGCCCCATAGCATCTCAGCAGCTTCCAGGACATTTTTAAACATCAGGCACTGCAAGTCATCGTACACCTGCTACCTCTGTTGGAACAACCTTCCTGTGGGTGAAATCCACACCTGAGCAACCGCTACTGAGTGTGAACAGGAAATTCTCAAGGTCAAATTTTGGAGAATTCCACTATCTGGGAGGAAAAAAAAAAAAGAGTGTATATATATATATACATATATATATATATATGTATAGATATATAAAATTTTAGTTAGGAAAAAAATTAAGCAATGTATTTTCCCCTCTACTTCATACTCAGAATACCCTAGATGATTTAGCTGCAAATTAAATAGACATTTTAGGCAAATATCCAGTACAGAATATTTCAGCCTGAAGGGTTTACATTACACGAAGTTATAAGCAACTGAGAGCAGTATTTTATAATGAAAAGCATCAGTCTGTCATGACTCCAGCTGTTGCTCCAGTTTTTGTTTACTTCCTAAATCAGATTGTACATGCTAAACACATCAATTTAATAATTCTGTGCTTTTGGCAAAATTTGCTATTTTACAAGGCCTCACACACCACTGGGAACATACACTGCCTGGAAAGAAACCTGAGCTTCAAAAGAGAAGGTTTACTATCTCTCTTGAAAGAAACCAACAGATCTATGTTGCCTTTAAAATAGATAGTCCTGCCTAAGGAGGACGAATTACACATTCTTCTTTACTATCAGTTAAACGAAGCTGTAGGTGCCAAAGCTGTAGTAGCTGTAGGCATCTGCTGCAGGCAGATGGTAAGTTTTTGGCTTCTCTTATTTTTAGCAAAGTTTTAGAAAGTAAGCAAGACAGTCAAACATTTCCTAATTAGAACCAAAACAAGCACCACAATAAATATCTGACTTCAGAGGAGGCTGCTGTTGCTAAACTGCCACTGAAAGGTCAGGGAATGCAAAGGGCAAGATAACCTTGAAGGTACGTTTGAGTTTTCTTTATTATCCCATCTTTCTGGTGTGGGTGCTATTCTCTCCAGTGGTGTTTGCCCAGCCTCAGTGACATCCCTGGGACAGTAAGGCAGAGCAAGTGACTCCCTAAGTCATAAAAAGGGGCCTAAATTCCTGTGCTATTTTCCCCTTAATTTCTCATCTCCAACTTTCTTCAGCAAGTCTGTGCACAACCTGCATTTTTCAATACTCGTCTTGTATTTTGATTTTTGATCTTGTGTCCTAGAGGCTACCTGTAATATGTCCTCAAGGACTGTGCAAACGACACACGGCAACTATCAAAATATTAGTTTAGTACTAGTTCAGTCTCAAAAATTCATTTGATGTGTTTATACTTCTCACCTCTTTGGATTTATTTCACTCAGCTTTGTGTGACTGAGCATAATTATTCACAGAAAGCAAATTTTAGGTATGGAAGAAAAGTGATTGTTAATGTTGAATTTTAAAGAGACATGTTCTGGTACCTTAACCAGAAGTAGTCTACTTTATAAGAGAGTGGTCATTACAATGGGTTAAAAAGCTTAGGGGAGGGCAGAAGGGGAGCAGATTGCGTGACTTGCTTTAGTAAACCCTCACATAATATGTAAGTGAAGGAAGCAAATTGGTGCCCATCCTACATCCCTCATCATTCAGCTCAACAAGCCATCTGAGATTACTGGCTCCAAATATGATGGATATATAACTATTCAATGCAGCTTACAATTGCTATAAAAATCCCTGAAGACTACTTCAATCATGTCTAATGGGAAAAAAATTATGAGAGAAAAATAGTCTCTTCGAGCTCTCTGGAATCCACACAGAAAGTATCTGTTCAGAAAATTTATAATACATATATCTTTATATATATGATATTACATATAAATATTGTTATATTTATATATAACACTAAACATTCATATATTTTATATATTTTAAAATAAATATTAAAATATATTTTAAAATATATTTTTATATTTTATATATACACTCTTAATATATGGCCTAACGAGATTTTTCTAACGCTCTATATGATAATTTTTCTTCAACTGTGAAGTGTTATTAATAAGATATCCCTGGGTATGGAGAGCATAGATCCATAACTGGGTAAGCACTAAATGAATGAGAAGGGCCAATCTTGCTGAGACATTTCGGCTTTTTCAATAGCTATTTTGAAGACTCTTGTATTTCTGATGTAGAAGAAACAAACAAAAGCTGTAGATAGTGTACAAACTGCTCTAGGATACCACATTTATGTAATTCTAAGAACATAACAACAAGCAGTAACTACTCTTAAAAATGATCCTTTAATATTTTCAATTAGCAAGAGGGGTCAACCATAAGCAACAACGAAGAAGTTTTATCATTTAAACTATTCCCCTCCCCCATTTAAATGATGTGTAAATATCTGCTGTCCCATATAGCTGAATAATTATTACATAAAATGGCTAAAATAGTATATTAATATCTTGAAACAGCATGCTAGAGAGAAGGAACTCTCTGCTAGGAAAAGAAAGAAAGTATAACAAGAATATTTATTACAATTATTTTGCTGTGGCCACAGTTTATTATTTTGTTTCAAAGAATTCTACCAGCATTTCCATATAGTCTCTTGAACAGCTGCTGTGGAAAACAAATCAGAGGCTAGCAGGTAAGCATGAGGATTCCGGAAGGGCATAAATGCTTCTCAAGTACAGACAACTCACCTTTGCAGTTGTATTCATCTATTTGTCCTCTTTGCTGATTCAGTAAAGAAAGATTTTAAAAACAAATTACGGGGTTGATATTATAAATAATTTATGGGACAAGCGAATTCCATAGCCTCTCTTTGTCTCTAAATAGCATCAGAACCATTAAATAGGTCTATCATTATCTGAGAACAGACCTCCTAATTGAGAGTTTTATGCTACATATATATGATCTCAACAACAGCATAAGATAAAATGCTGGTAACATGAACTGGAAGAGCACAGGTATTTGGAGAAAAAGATACATATATAAATAAAAGAACATGGCCAGACTCTTATTACTGTAACCATTAGATTACAGAAATACCTTACAGAATATAAAGAAGCCCCTCACAAGTTTAAAAGAGAAGTTTCAACAACATGGTGGTTTTTCAAAAGAATATAACCTATGGATTGGTCTCATTATTTAGGTCACAGCCCATCATAGCAGAAATAGTTTTTTTCTAAGCAGGCACTGTAATTCAGCTACCAATGCAATTAACAGCTACCAATGCAGTTAACAAAACTACAGAATACCAATAATTATCATTATTTGAACAGTTTTTCCTGTACAATTATAGCTTTTTATTGCTTTATTTTTTTATAGTTTGAACGTAAAAAGATGAAATATCAATTTGTTACAATATTACTTACAATATTCACTTACAGATTGTTTATACAAAATTAAAGATTAAAATTTCTAAATATAAGATATATTTGTTTGTTTTTTACAGTGCTGATTATCTGTATTGTTTAATGATCCCAACAGAGGCTAATTATTCCTTTGAAATGAAGAAAGCAATTTAAAATTTGTAGATTAAAAAAAAGGATTCTAATCATTTTCATCTTGAAATTAAAATATACCTATATGTAAAATATCTGCAAAGCATTCAATGCAAATTATATAATTATTATTGCTAAGCAAATACCGATTTAGAGAAATGCATATGAAGAAAGAGCTTAAAATCTAATTACACTGCTTTTATAGAGCCCAATGAAGCCTCATAATCTTATTAACCTTTATCTGACTCTTCTGTTAATACAAGTGTCATCATATTAATTAGTCATTATCACGGCTCTAAGTACTGACCATCATGCTTGTGCTTGGGAAGTATCATCTTATTAATTAGTCATTATCACAGCTATAAGTATTGACCATCACGCTTGTGCTTAGGAAGATTGCTGCTTACATACACAGAGGTAAATTACAGAAGATCCACTCATTTGACCAGAAATTTAATTTCAGGGTTTGTGACTCCATTCGTCCCCAACACGCATGCTCTGAACAGCACATGACGCTCTTGCTCTAAAAGACCCCAGTCCCTAGAAAAGCAGAACCCAAAATGGTGCAGGAAGGTACCACTCTTGTGCTGGCCTCTGGAAGACCAGCTCTATGAGTAGAGGAAATACGGATCAGGAAATTCAGGCAGCTTTAAATGGGCTCAATGATATCAAGTAGCAATAGTCAAGTCTGATATTTCAATTCATCATCAATTTCAAACAGATTTTATAGCGCTGTACCTTCCTAATATAATCACATACAATATAATTGTATATATAGAGATAAATATATTAATATTTAATGCAACATGTTTTAGCATGATGTTTTATACTTCTCCCAGGGTATTCTTCAGAACTGGTACTCAAAACTACATTTTCAATAAAAAATTCTTATTTTACAGACAACATGTTAATCACGCACATAAGTGAACAGTTCACTGTACAGAACAAATCCTCGGGATTTAGCTTATATATTCTAATAAATATCGCCCAGACAGGAGTATTAAATGAAAAAGATTATATTTTATTGTTTTGAAAACTCATTTATAGAGGAATGAGAAAAATCACTCATATCTCCTGTTCTTTTGAGCTGTAACACAATATTGAAAAGTAAAACAGCAACAACAAATCTACTTAATGAAATCCAAACCCAAGTCTCCTATGAGTTGGTAATTAGAACAACCTTCCTTACCATTCACTTGGAGAAAATGAGTTTGATAGAGCTTATCATAACCATCAGCATAGCAGGTGTAATTTCCCATATGAGTTGTGGTAACTTTAGTAATGTACAAGGACCCATCATCTCCAAAATCCTACAGGGAAAGATTAAAAACAAGGTTATCATAATTACTTCACTATCTGTACAATAATTATACTCTGTATCTTGGCAACAAAGTTGTGATGCAAATATCAATCACCAAAAACACTTAAACGAGCTGAAAACAATCTGCAATCCAGATGTTTTTTGGAATGGCAGAGGTGTTTAATCGTGCCTATTATGTTTTGCCTGCAAAGTAAAACTTCTACTTTAACAGTTTATTAAAGCCAAAATCAGTAATTCTACTTTAACAATTTATTAAAGCCAAAATCAGTAATAGGCTATTTGTTTTTTTGGAGTGCTTCTGGTTTTAAACTGTGACAGTTATTTCCAGGAGAAAGGCTATTTAGAAATAGATATGATTAGACAAAAAGTTAAACTTCACTGCGTTTTAACAAGGTAAATAATGTTTTGTGAAAGTGTGATCATCAAAGGATGAAATAAACAGATACTCCCCAAAAAATAGAATAGAAACATTAAAACATCAAAAATGTCCTTCAGGTTTGTATATAGTTTCTTCTGTACTATGTTCAGACCTTAAAGTGGAGAATCTATGATAAAAAACACAAAAGTTTTAGTTACTGTTTCATTTTTATACTTGGAAAAGGATGAAGTTACTCTCTTTTATGGTAGTGAACAATGCTACATATTTTGATATTATAATGCATATAATTATGTCATAAATTCAGTTACTTGTTAGCTGAAAAGCTGTTTCACATCTCAATAATCTTATGAATACAATGGAGCTTATATTTTATTTTTATGCTTTTTTTTCATGCTCAACTTATATCCATTTTTTGCTCCTTTGCACAAATAATGCTTAAAAAAATATGTTTGTATTACTTAGATATCCTCACCTTGCAGTTATCCACAGGATACAAGATCTAACTTACACACATATTCACACACAGAGGTTCACACATAGATCCTACATATCCAGCAGGTCTCAACTCATTAGAACAACGACAACCACCAAGCCAGAATACGGATACATCTCACTGCTGTCAGAGATGCATTACATAAGCATTACTTTTGGAAACTTGAACTTCTGCACCAGGTGAACAGCCCCATTTCTGCCGCTTTTGCATCAGCTGAGTGCTGGAACTGGGCTAGTCATGGGATGCAAGTGACTAATTGAGAACTATCCAGGGGAAAGTAATTTTCTGCTGCATAAAATCAATAGTGCTGAGTACAGTACAAAGTGTCCTCCAGCAATACAGGAAAACTGAGAGAGCAAGAGCATAATTCTCTTCCCCTCAGAAACTCAAATGATGTATGAACCCCCAGCGTATTATAACTTGTATAAAGACATGGAGGCAAAGAAAAAACACTGAGAGAGAGGAACTCTGTCCTAATGGGCTTCTACATCCCTCACGATGCCACACCAATAGAGAATTCATTCCTTTATCCATAGCCAAATGGGGAGCTACATTTTAATAGGGAAAGGCAAACACTTGAAAGTTCCTGTAAGATGGTCCAGTGCTAGGTTAAAAGTCCTATGGGATCAAAATCTATCAAAGCATCTATTTAATGACGAGTAAGGCTGCCATCATAACCTAACAACAAACAACACTTGGAGCAACTGAGGTTGGAGGGGATCACAAGTGCTCACCAATTACTCAGAACTGAGTCCACTTCGGTTTTGACTATCTCCAAGAATGGAGACTCCACAATGCCTCTAGCCATCCTGCTGCGGTCAACTGCAAATCAAGCTGCTGCTTCTCTTTAAATGGATTTTCCGTTATTTCAGTGACAGGCCCTGTGTCCTGTCCTTTCACAAGATACCAGTGAGAGGACGCTACTCCATTTTCTTTACTTCTCCTGCTCATAGGCACTGAGAGGTTCCCACATGCCTTCTGTCCTCCAGGCTTAACAGTCCCAGGGCTCAGCCTCTCATGGGTGTTCTCAAGTGTGACTTTTCAAGTCATTAGTGTAAGAATTGACCTGACCCGCAGGAGTCACAATGGAGGCACGCGCATTATATCTAGCTATTAGCTAGTATTATTATTGTCTACCATTTTTAAGTAAACTATAAAAAAGTATTTGCCAAAAAGAAAGAAAAAGCAAGCAAACAAAACAAAAATATGAGCAGAATGGAATACATGAACATTTAGATGCCACCATGCATCATCTGGAAACCATCAGACCAGCCAAATTTTTCTCATTACTTACACTAAACTATTACACGCTGTTTTGAAGCACACTCATCTGCTCAAGACCTTCAACTTACACTGATCTTGACTAATCACACACTGATCTGCTCTTGAATAATGTTATATTTAAGGACACTATTTTCTAAGTAAATGTAGGTCTGTGTTACAGCTTCTCCCTCTCAGTTATTCAACAGATAAGTGTTGGTATTTTGATAGGATTCCCCTCCCCACAAGAGATTCATTTTATCACTCAAAATCTTTGGATTCTACGGGCATTTTACAAATATTAAATAAATTGTTTATTACTACATTGAGTTTCTGTATATTAAAATAAATGATTCAATATAATGAAAACTGAATAATATAAGCAATGTTTGGAAGGCAATGGTGAAGCACAAAGCTCTTTGAGGCTGAATATTGACTTTTACTTAGACTAACTCACAAGCTAAGTCATTAAAAAAAAAAAGACAGTCAGAGATATGCAAACATCAATGATTTGGAGCCTTCAAATATCAACAGCAGCACTTGTAGGAGAAAAAGGGTTACCTTTTGAAAATCTATCTGATGACCCTACAACATTGTTACAAGCCCAATTTCTGTTGAATACATACATTTGACAACAGACTGTGATTTAACTGCTGTTCAAATAGAAATGTCATACAGCTTCTAAAATTAAATTGCGAAAATAATTATTTTTTTCATCCAGAAAAAAAAATAGGATTGAACAATTACTTAGCAACGATTCTACTACTTTCTATTCTACTATAAGCTTTCTATTCTGTCGAAGGACTTGACATTTAAGAATCATGATATGTGCCAAGAATAATAAGTAAAGGAATATGTAAAGAAAACTTTTGGCTTTGACAACAGATCTTTGCTTAGTTGTCCTCCAATACAGCAGAAACCTAAAGGTGATGTTTTGTTTATCAATCTGTAATTATTTTCTTTGGTTTTATAGCTTGTTTTCACATGTTAATTCTTTGCATTTGAGAAAGTCTGTGACCATCTGCCTGCCCTTTCTCATTAACAGGTCTACGATGACCACTGCCAACTTCCTCATCACAGGAGAGTGAACAATTAGACTATTTCAATTTCTCTATCACCATACAGACTATAGCACTTTTTTTTTAATACCATAGTTAGTTCTTTGCCAGTTCTGCTCTCTTAAAGATTATTCTTGCATTTTCATTGGTATGTAGTAAAAACAGCATTTTCATGCACAAAAGTAGATAAAATAGATTATGCATGTTCTCAAAATTGCTTTGTGATTTGTTTCATGCAGGTCAAATGAAATAATAGATATAGTGCCTTTATAGACTTAAATTTTTCAGCTTCTGAAGAACTTGAAAATATTAGTCAGAATTATAACAGTACATACTTTGGAGGGGAAAAGAAAATAAAGGATAAACCAAGTGAAAAAGAGGGGAAAAAAAAATGAAGACATAAGATGTGAACTAATATAAGCAATAATCCCTAAATAGAAAAAAATGAGCCGAGTCCTTAATAAAGGAAATTAGGAAATAATAAGGATACTGAATTAATAGCTTCTTGACAACATGTGAAATCTGTGTTTCTTTTTTCAGTCTTTAACAAATCTAAAACAAAGAAGGAAATTACAATGGTTGGTGTATGGTTACTTATAGCCAGTAATGTAAACATTGCAATACATGTCAGTAACGATGGCAATACAGTTGAAGGGGTAGAGGGGAAAAAACAAAAATTACAATTTTGTATTGGTCTCTTATGTAGCTGTAACTGACAGCTGTAGCAATAATTGCACCCATCTATATATTTTCCAAATAATAGCTCTTTGGCTGTAAAACATGAGCAATACATACACTGTCCCCTCTCCCCAACAACCCTCCCCACACTTTCTGCATTTAAATTTAACTGACATATGGAAGTTTCAATAAAAATAAGTCATATTTCTGTTTGGGTATCAAAACATTTGCTTTCTTTAGTATCTCTAATTTATTTGCTTACAAGGACACAGAAATTAGGTAATAACTAGAAGAATTAATATACATATAATATATATATAGAGAGAGAGACAAGGAGAGAGAGATGTATGCTTGGGTTTATCCATTAACATAAAAAAACACTTGTCATGCTAACGTCAGTTTTACAATTCGTACTTTCCTAGTAACCAGTTTCTCTGTTTATGTCAACAGGGCAATATAAGTCTGTGGTTTGCTACTGCATGTCAGAAAGAAATTATTCTCAAATTTCTTTACAGAATTTAATTAAACATGACACCAATCCAAGATATTTTAAGCATTTCCTTCTAGCTCAAGGCAGAAAAACAAAATCTGAAGCTTCTTAAATTCTAATTTCGCCTACCTTCTCTCTATTTTACAACTGTATAGAAGAAATTAATCAAACAATCAATCAAGTGGCTGAAGAATCAGAGTGATTAAAATGGAAAATGAAGTCCAAGCTCCAAGAAAAAAGAACACAGTCTAATATAACATAGAGTACTGTATTTTATATATAGTGGGAAAATTGGCAGGGCTTTATAAGAAACTCTTATTCTGAAGGATGTAACAGCAAACATCAATTATTAGGTTGATAAATCAAGCTGATTTTAGTCAAAGGAAATAAATCTTACTCAGCTACCGTTCTAGTCAATTGAGAGTGTCAAAGGGAGCCAAAATTCTCAAACAAGACAGTTAAGTGAATAGTTAATAGTTAAGTGAATAATACTGCACTACTCATATAAGGAGAGGGATTTTTTCTTTATTCCCTTGGATAAATTAACAGTAGAATGTCATTGTAAGATGAAACACTAACACCTAACATATGACAACCTCTGTTATTCTATAAAACACATGCAGCAACTTTTTGCTTTTCAAACTAAGTTGTTCCATTGTTTATGCTGGTTTTAGAACTAATAACATTAGTAGTTGCTTCATAACCTGAAGAGGATTATGCCTTAAAATACCTTAAAAATATCATTTCTGGGTCACTGATGGGAATATACTGATGGGAATATGAGTACCTTTACTTCAATTTATGTCTAGTTGCATAAAGACAATCTGGATGTTGTGTATGGGAGATATGTGCTAAGACACAAATGACTGCTTTGCCAGAGTGAGTATTAGTGCTCTTGAGTCATAAAACATCACTAATTCTTTCACTTTCTAGAAAACTCTGTTGAATTACACTATGTTGTTACGAATTGGCAATTATGACTGTTAATTTATTATACTCAGAATCTCCAACTGACTAGGATATAGCTTGTTTTTAATGGAAAACTCAGCGTGCTCTGATATAGCTGTTTCTTTTTTATTGGTTTAAGCTACACATAGTGATCTACAAAATGACTCATATAGCATTTAACTCCTCTTTCTTTTTAAGAAAACAAACTGTTATACAATCAGACTTAATTGGATAAAACTATTTGACATTCTCTTTGTATATTTTAAATGCTACATAGTTTAATACGATAACCAGTGACTTTATTTTAGACTAACTGCCCAGTTATTATAATTTATTACAAATCCTCCAAATTGCGACTTTTTTTGTGGTTGTTTTTAAATCAGTTTAAATTGAAAATGTGTTTGTTGACCCAGATGACTTCGATATTCTGGCCTACATCACCAATTAATCACTTTTTTTGACCTAGATCACCTATGGCACTCTGATCTAGATCTGGAAAAAGAAACCAGATTCCTGTTGTATAAATTAATTCTAACAGAACTCATTTCAACGTGATATCTCTGTGTTAGGTGATCATAAAAATAGAGGTACTGATCTAAATTACAGTTCAAGATGACTTCACATAGGGTCAGATTTGCAGAATGAGATATGTGGACACAATCTCTTGTATGTGCTGATGCTCACTTCAGTACACAGATCTGTTACAGGAAATTGACAATTATCCCACCTTGACAAATCCTCTCTACCTCTGCTCTGAAATGTCTAAAACCATCATCAAAACATGGCAAGATGTCCCTCCCTTACACGGTAGATCTCTACTTCCCTTAACAACGTTTTCTGGAAGGCCTGGTGAGTGCCTCACACATTCAACCAGCAGTAAACACCAAATAGCTTTTCTTCAAACTTTTTAGAGATCTAAATGTTTTTACATTCCTTATTAAAAGAAGGCTGATGAAGGACAGAGGCCTCACTCCTCAAAATGTTAGTGAACACTCTGGTCTAAATCAGACAGACTGATTAGTCACTAGACTATCTGGTATTTTTCCTATTTTCAGTCTCTTCTGCTTGTTACTCTAATCCAGGGCACACTTTTCTAACTTTTTTTTAACTTTTTCTGATTCTAAAAAGATCAGCTGTTCATAATGATACCTATATATACTATTAATAACCTATTAGTTATGTACAATAAGTTTGAATTAATTTTTAATCACTTACAAACACTTTTATTTTGAAATAGATTTATAATGTTGCAGCTTTTTTGTTCTTACTGTAGAAAGTAATGGGTTTTGGTTTTAGTTTTCTTATGATGGCAATAATTCATAACTTTGATTCCTAAATGATCATGATCTGAAAGTATCAAAGCGGTGAAGTTCAAATTCTTTTTTATTATTTCACAGGAACAAATTTCCCAGTGTGTTTCCTTTGCAAACTCAAGAAAACCTACAAAAAGTGACCCTTTAAACTTTTATATTACTAAAATTTTCATTCAGTTACATTTCCTAAATATCCAGACGTGAGCAAGACAGGCAGAAAATGTTTTTACGCTTTGTGCATTCTGCAAAAGCTCTGTGGGATAAATTTTGTGTTATTATATACAAAACTATCCTACATACCTACGATAACCAACTAAAGGGCAATAACATACTTTGTCAAATATATATATATATAGCTGACTTCAAAATACTTTGCAAGCAAGTATCTCTGAAAACTACTTAAGAAAAAGATAGAGATTGGTAGGAATCTCCTACTATGACTCTAGACCTCTGACTTATGAGCTAGCTGAAGACGACAGTGAGGAAAAAAAAGAAAAATTTAACCTAGTATTTCTCAAAATGGCTTTGAAAAAAAGAATGAAACAGTCTAACTTCTTCACGCGCAAAAGAAAGACGTAAATCCTCACTAAATTAGCTTTTTTTTTTTTTTTTTTTTTTTTAACCTGGACTCTTTATTGTAGTAAGTAAATTTAGTACTAAATTTAGTAAAATTTAGGAGTGATATGGGAATAAACACAAGAATATGAGTGACATCTATCCACTGGAGTCCTTTGTTCTTTCCTTATTTTTGCTATATTCTTTGCATATAAAACCGATATACTAAAAACTCCCACAATTATTCTAGCGATTTCACTTAGCTAGGGTCCATCCCAGCTAGAAACACTCCCTACTCAATCTTTTATCTTACATAGAGCCTTTGATCAAATAGCAAATTCCAGTCACTCCAAGCTACGCGCTTCGTATGAACTGGACACAGCAAGCAAACAACAAATTAAACTAAATAAAAACTCAAAGATGAGACAATATACATTTAATACAAACTTTGGTCATCTGCAGACTTTACACAGACACACTGCTTTGCTCTATCCACTAATAAAATGCCACATGCCCATCAGTCCAATCTTTTACAACAAGAAAAATCAATTCTTTGATGAAGGTGAAAGAAAAAAACCCTTCAGTGTCACTGGCAGCAACTTCAAGACTTTTACTGTAACCACTGAAGCCAGTTAATTTAGGGAAAAAAATCTCCTTTTTTTCTCCCTCTCTCTACATAAATAGATCATGAAGACGTGTTTTAGGGACTGCTTTTGTGTTCTTCTGTAGCTCTAGCTTCTGAATAAGTAAAGTCTAAGCAATTAAAAGAAAGTAGATTCATGGGAAAGAGAGACAACTGATCTTATAGTGTTAAGAAAGCATTTACTCTGTTTAATCTGGTCTGCTTTCAAGTCACCGAAATGAGGATGGTGTCCTCCATTTCCTGAAGGGATTTTAAAAAGTACTCATTAATATTTTCTGACTTTCAGAAATGAAGTTAAAAATGTTGCTGATTTTGAGCTACTTGGTTTCTTACTCAAACTTTGCAAACACTTGTTATATATGTATAATTTGCCATGTCCTGCTATTTGCAGATTGTTAACTCTGATTCAACAAAACACATGAATAAAACACCTAAATTTAAACCAGAGTACTACACTGAGTCAAATCCATATTCTTGCATTCTGTCTGAATTAAGACTAGAAGTTTCTCTTACATGAGACTTCCACTACTTCAATTTTACCACTGCAACACCCGTAACAACTGATCTCCTTTTGCTTCAACAATAGTCAAGTCTCTTGACTTTTAACAAAGTTTTTATAACACCTTCCAAAATAATTTTACTTTTCAGTACATCACGACTATTTTACTTTTGTCTTCTGCATTTAATTTTTGCTTAACTATTTTCTTTCTTCCTCTCAAATTAATGCTTTTGTAACAACATAGTGTCATTCCAAAATTCAATTAAGGCATAGTTGTTTTAGAACCATTTTAAGAAATATCTTTATCGTACGGCTTCACACTAAACAACTGGACAATCCTTTGCTTGAAAAATCTGGATGCTACTGCCACCATACCTAAGCATTACTGAAACACTATTATTGCATTTTTTCTCATGTGCATCAGAAGAATTTGAGATTAAATATGAGTGGGAGTGAGGGGCTAGAAATGGGGAGAGAGAAAATGGAAGAGGAAAAGAAGGCAAGCAAATGGGGAAGGTGGTCGAGAGAGAGAAGTAGAGACAGAGAGATGGTGACGGAGGGGGAGAAAAAGAAATAATAAGGCTTCTCTGTAGCATGGATCATCTCTCACCATTATTAATTCTATACAATTAGACAATTTGAGTGTCACAAAATGGCTAATAAAAGTGAGGTTATGAAATGTGCAGCCATATGCTCTGCTCAATGCAAAGAAAAAGACCATTAAAATGATTGTGTTATCCAAGACAAAAGCCTGAAGAGTTCCTTCTCCATTACAACTTGGCAGAATGTTTTGGAACACAGAAAAGAGAAGATGCAAGTTCTCATCTCCAGAGGTTTTAAGTCCAGCTCAAGTGGTTTACCAAAAGGCTATGTCAGTGCTTACAAGGACCATATAAAAAAGCCTGGCTGCATCAATCTTTTTACCTCTAAAGCACTGCCAAAATGTAACTGCCAAGATAAGACAGAGCCGCACAGATGACAAAGGACACCAGGAGCCAAACTGAGAAGAGTCAGGAGAAGACTCTAGAAATGACCATCCTTGAAAATGTTTTCTTTAGCTCAGAGTTGCAGCATGGTAGGAGATGACAGAGAGACAGAGCATCATTACTTTGCCGAATAATTGCTCCCAAAGTTGTTACCAATCTTCCAAGGTTTTCAATTTCATGGCATATAAATGATATAAAAAATTACAAATGTAAACAATTAGATCTGTAAAACATACTGTATTTAAAATTTAGCATTTTGTCTTCTGTATAGGAGTGAACTAGAAAGAGAAGCTATTCCTGACATAATTGACTTGTAATTTAGGAAAACTTGATTTCTCTTATATCCTCTCTTTAACAGAATTATGAAGAAGTTTATCATGTCAATAAAGCACTTTGGCCATGCAGACAAACGTTACTCGGTCCCACCAAATGGAACTAGTTTTGAAGGCTATAGCTTTCAAAACAGGAACTCTGGATTAAGATGGCTATAGGAAAATGGTACAAAACTGACAAGGAGCGGAAGAATGCAGAAGAAAATGAGAACATTTCCATTTAGTAGTGGCTCTTTCCTCATCTAAAGCAGATCATCAATAAAATTTAGAATTGAAAGGATATATGGTACTAGCACCGTGTGTACATAGATCAGTGAGCAGTTTAATTTAGAGAAATGTTAAAAGTCATCACTTGAGATGGGTGGCAGATAGATATACCATCTTCTGTTGTAATCTTGTCAGGACTCACAAATTAAGCAGACTTGATCTGGATAAGCAATTTGCTTCATGTCACTTCTGTAAGCAGTGATACTTGTGATTTTATACGTGGCTGGCAACATTCTTTTTGAGTCAGTATTGAATCAATGCCTCGGCACAGTGACACTTCTGATCTTAACCATTTACAGTCAGTCAGATAGGATTGCATGGGGGGTTTTTTTATTATTTTTATTTTTTCAATACTACAGTGTCAGGCCAGACAAATTCCAAGTATGGAATATCTATCTTAATTCTCCTGGGATGCTAGATCAGGGAGAAAGACAGGACACACACTTTTCCTGTTAGCTGTAGTCCAGGCTGGTTTCTAAGTTTTGAGTTTTTTGGTTTTGTTTGTTTGCTTTTCCTGAAATAATAACCTGAAAAACTTAGTATTCTTTTTGCATCTGATACAGTTCTTTCCATACAATTTTTATAAAACCTGTGGACAGTATCAAGTCTGTTAGGATAGCAAATGTACTGCAAAATGACCTGGACAAGTTGAATAAATAAATATGCAGATATAAAAGCATTCAGAAATGATGCAAGTTTTTCCCTCCCTAGATGAGGGAATATAAACCGCACAACAAACGAGAGCATAACTATATCTGTACATAAATACAAAACTGCATTTTTTAAGCATTAATCACAAAATAACAGCACAAGTTGAATTTGGCAGCACCACTCAGCAAGAGAGTGTCGATGTAACCAGCATTTATATGCACACATACATACATTTATTTTATATTTATATGAATAAAAGAGCATAGAAAACATACAGACTTTGAACCGAATAAAGGAGCTTAGGAAGAAAAAAAACTATGGCAATGACAAAAGTGCATACACAAACTCTAAAATCACCTAATAGCAGAATAGGTCAACTGGCTTTCTATTAAAGTAAAATGCAAGGAAGGTGGGCAGAAATGCAAAGCAAGGTGGATGTGAGAGAAATTCTGGTGTCTCTGAGAAAAAGCAGTAAAAAAAATATTATTGGAAAGGGAGAATAATAACGCTTGAATGAACAATATCTCAAGATGGATTTAAAAGACCGCTTGTTGAATACAAGACATTAATATAAATGAAATCTCCAAATCCCTCTTTCCTTAAAATATCTGTGTTTCCATAGGATCAGTTAATTAGTAGTGACCATAGGCATCTCAGGAAGAGAACTGGTACAGACGTAACTATGCTTGAAATTGCCAAGAATAATGACGCGAATCAAAAAAATCTGTTATTTGTTGAATACTTAGCTTTATAATTTTATACAAGGACAGAAACTTGGCAGGTTTCTTTCCTTTCAGTTTGACCAAAATATGAGAGAAATGGGAAAATTGTATCATCATTCCATGTCCAATACCCTGAATAAGGGCATTTCTTTAGCATTAAACATGTCAAATACACTTGTGAAACATCATGAGCGTATTACGCTTAGGGGTACATGATGCTGAACATGTATCTATGATAGAGCTCATCTTTTCAAAATCTTTCTGCTGCTGCCATGATATTTGGATAACGTTCATCAGATTTATGTGATTAAAAATCCTACAAGAAAGTCTTGTAGTACAAAAGCTATATTATGAGCAGAACTGCAGTATTAGGGTGTCTGTCTCAGCTTTCATTTCTTTCCCTTGTGGCTTGAATGTTCTTCCATCACGAAAACGCTTGCTTGGCTCTCAAAAGAACTTCTAAGCCAAGATTTTCAGGAGTGGCTTTTTATTTTGGATATTTAGCTTGCTGAGCAGGCAAACAGAAACACCTGAACGGGCTTAACTTTAGAGCTTCAGGAAATGAATCTTCACTGCCTTTCTTTTTTTTCAGAGGACTAGATCCTACAATTGCAAAGAATTCTCTATTAGTTTCCTCCTTTCCCTTTTTCAGGCTGCAAAGCTCTTTGCAGACTCTGCCACAGTATTACCAATGCTCTCCCTGTGGTAGGCACATCAAGTAAATGCATCTGATAGAGAAAACGTTCAAAAAATAGAAGTGGAACTGTGCATGATTACTAATAGGTTTAAGAAAATTCAAAATAGTGCAAATGTGAAGGAAGTTTCTATCTGTGTACATTAAGAAAAAAGTATATCGTTGATTTCCAAGTAGTTTACCATGACTTGCCTGAAGTTATTCTCAAGGATTCCTTCGGGGCAAAGGGGAATGGCTGTATATGCTATACTGCAATATTTCAGTATCACAAAGCTTTTCATTTCTCACTTCTGAACAAAAAGAAAGAAAAAAAAAAAAAAGGGAAAAGTTTAACCAACTCAGCTTTACAAGAAACAGCACTTGAAGGGGCAAGACAAGACCTCCAGGGGCAGACAGGCAAAACAAGAGCCATTGCTCTGCAAACTGGAATTCCTCAGCCTCATCAGGAAAAAAGGAGTGGACTGCGACCTCAGTTAAAGCATCATAAAGGCAGTAGATAGTGGCTCACTTAGTATGATTCTCTGCCCCTCTGAAACGAACACTTGCATTCCTGCTCAAGATAAAATGAAATGGCCTGATCTAGCATACTGCTGTCACAGGAGAGGAGAAAGCCTATGAATGTCTTGATTCTTCAAAAACAGAGACTTTCCAGCTAGCTCAAAATTAAAATAGCCATTATCTCCACCATAAAAAGACACATGTAATCAATCTTGTCATAAAAATCTGCAGGTGTTGAACCTCTGATCAGGTTAGAAGTATAAAATTTGCATGTCAGGTTTAAACAGGATTCAGGACTTGCGAATGAAGCTTCATTGCAATCTTTTCCTTTTACTTCATTATCCTCAAAACATTGCAGATCACTAATGATACTTCATTTAAAGGTCTGTGTTTTACAGTATTATGAAAACATGATGTGCAACCAAAAATGGAATAGAAGGGACAGGAAGTTTAAAGGAAAAAGAAATTAAATAAAAAAAGGCAGATGTCAGAAATCCTTTATAGAACTTGAACAAGCTGAGAAGGTTTCTATCATCAGTTGTTTGGTAGAATTCTCAAGAATGGAAGAAAGCATGTGCCTTTAGATGATGGCACCTTTTAATGAAATCTCCACTCACTTTCAGGGAGAAAAAGTCAAAAAGAGAATAGAGACTATTGAATACAGCAACAAGAAATTGCCTTACAGATAGGTTATTTTTCAGCCACCTGTTATTCAGGATCTCTGTGCTTTTTCAAAACTTGGTGTATATATAAGCCCTCTTAGTAGTAAGAGGAGAAAAAGACAGAGGCCAATACTACACATATTGAACACATATTTGAACAGTCCATGAACAAAATAGAATAATAGTATAATATGAGTATAATAATAACAGAAATGAAATAATATTAGTAGAATAATAACAACATAGTAATGAAGTAATTTGAATGATGTGCACAAATATGAAATTTTTGAGAGAAAAATAACACACGTAACTCTAAAATCATCAAATTTACCTGTCAAATACAAAGATTACATGTTTCCTATAAAGGCAGCTTAAAGAGAGAGATTGTCAGTTTTTATTAAAAACTCAAACTAAATCCCTTTAAACATTTACCAATTTAAGTGTGTTAGTAAATGTTATACTTTGCAAGCATGCAAGCCATCTAAGCAGATCTTGTATAATTGCTAGAAAAAATGGCATATCTCTTGTAAGCAAAGTGCTATTGCTGACAGGTATAAGGAAAGAGCTGAAAGCAAAAGCTGAAAGAAAAGGTCAGAAAAAGAATAAAGTAAAATATGACAAAAACATTTACAAAAGAGAATCAACTAACATGATAAAATTACACTTGAAAAAGTTTTTCTGCTCATTCTGCTCAAATTTTTTCTTACTCATTATTTTCCATAATGAGTAATAGGTTAAATGGACTTAAAAACTAAGTGAAAATACAAATGAGTATTCTAAGATGCAGGATAATAGAAGGACATCTTTCTGGGAATATATAGGTATGCCCAGTGAAATGTCCTCTAATATAAATTCTGTAATTAGTCATATCACAAATATATTACAATAAGTTTGGTAAGGCATACTTAACTTTCCATGGTCTTAGTCATACAGGTGCGATTATCTGTAATTCCCACAGTTAAAATAAGGGAAAGATCACTAGCAAAAGGTATTACTTAAAGAGCAACCAAACGTACTATAAGGAGAGCTAAAGAGTACTAAGGATTCTTAAGATTACAGGTGAATATAATGAAACAGATTATCAGTGAATTCAATTCTCTGAATATGCTTTTGATAGCATTCTCTAAGTCTCTAAGTTCTCTTACTATATTTAAAAAATCACTTAAATAAAAATTTTATTATCATCCCTTGATAGATAAATGGTGCTTTTATTTTTTAAGAATGTCTGATTATATAATAGCATTTATTATGTAAAATTGGTCCTTAACCACTCCCTTCTAAGCCGTAAACATTTTTTTTTCAGAAGTATTTTCAGAATAAAATTTTCAAAGTAAAAATTCAACAGCCACAATTTGAGTTAATCTTAGACTTACTTGTTCCTTTCTTGTGATGTGTTTCCATTTCCAAATTTCCATTTCTATTTCCATTTTCCAAAACAGTGGGACGGATACAGATCTGAGTCTATCCCTCCCTGAAGCCAATATTTTGTTGACTCAGAGTGAAAACTCTATAGACCAAAAGCTTAATTTATGCTCTATAAATGTGAGCCCTTCCTAAAATTTACAAAATCTCGCTACATTGTCCCTTCTTAGGTCTTCTCTCACTTCTTTAACTTACTACCTAGGCTTAAATGCATGCACCAGCTCCTGTGTAGGTACTAGCTTCCAGGTAAGAATCTTTTATGCATTTTGCTGTCAAGAAGTATTTATCCTCTCGTGTCTGAGTTTTATTTTGTTTCATTTTTTTCCAGAAAGCACACTACTATTTACACCAAATTATTGGTGCTGAAATCCATGAATGTAGTGTTCCCATTTAGCTGAGTAAATTAATGACTCGCAGAGTTAGGCAAACCAGAGCAGTTCACAAGAGAGTTAAAGGACAAAATACATTGCCTCTATGGACATCTAAAGTTACATAATTATACAAGCTTAAGAGTTTTGATTGTTTAAAAATGCCCGAATAAGTACAAAATTCTTTGGTAGTTAAAATGTGACATTAGCTGGAGCACACTGTGTTCTCTCTGCATTTGTTCCTTTCAAGTTACTATTTATTTAAGAACTAAATTCATTTTCTATAGTGAAACATAAAACACAAGTCATTTTTTATCCTATTATATTTCTTTTCCCCAAGGTTTCATTTTTATTACGTTATCTGAATGGATACTGAATTATGGTTACACAGCAACCTCTAAGTAAATTGGAAACTGTAAGAACTATATAAAGAATAACTGATAAATAAAGTTCAGAAAGGTATGAAATGACCAAAGAAACCTTAGAAAAATCTAAGCAAAAACCTAGAACTAAACACGAGAGGATAAAACTAGTGTGAATAGCGGAATATCTGAAATTAATATTGAAGAAAAGAGACCCTGGGGTCCAATATAATTCAATGCCAATGTTCTTTGTTTCCAAAACAAAAAGGGTTCTATCAGCTCTTCCTGCCACTGTTTGTAGCTTATCTACAAAGACACAGGGATGAATATCACCTATCTATCTTTGGGTACTGTATATTTTAGTGCTTTACTTCATGAATATTTGTCATCCTTCTTCTGTATATGATTCATAACTAAACCGTTAGTTCTAACGGACTAAGCTATAACATAAATTTTGGATTAAAACCACTTCTAAGCATTGCTTTGTTTCATTATACTCTTCTTAAGCCAAAAAATAGATCACATTCATCTTCAAAATTGTGCTTCCATTGCTGGGAGTTTTCACTCCTCAATTCTTCTTACCATACATACCCACACAATGTCCCAACACAGATTATCACTTTTTTGAGATAATTGTTCAGTAATTCTCTATACAGGATATGTATATGCATCATCCCAGAGCAGACAATTCCTAGGGTCTGTGTTTGCTTCCACAGCATCTTCTGACCTTCCTGCAAATTCACTTAAAAGCAGTCTGCAGACCTTGTTTTTTCCTTCCCTATGCATTTGCTTTTTATGCTTGTGGTTTGGTGATGTCATAGACCATCACATATTCCTCCTTTCCTAGTAAATGTTCACAAACCTGGCCAATTCCAACATTTTTTTTTTCTTTTTTTCTTTTTCCCACCAATGCAGACTCATCTCATTTAGGTATACTGTTAGTCTTCAAAAATTCTATACTTCTAGTGTTTAGAAATACTTGAACAGTTTCTCTAGTTTTTGAATTTCCATAGTCAAAATCAACCTTTCAAAACACTTGCTCTTTTCATCTCTGCAAAATATAGTCTACTGAATCTTTCAGCTACAGATTTTGTTAGATTATTTCCATTCATCTTGTCTGCTATTTCTGCATCTCCAGATTCTTTCTATTGCTTCAGCTCATGCCACATATTCGACTTCGAAGGGATTAGTAAGCATTCCAAATCAGTATTTATAGTCATTATGAATATTTACAGAAACCTAGCAAATATTGCAAAAAAAAAGAGCTTTAGAGAGTGGGTGAGACACTCTCGAGCACCAATTCTGACTATTAATATCAAACTAACGAAAGCAACAATTACTAATGTAAGCTACAGCTCTTTAGAGTATGCTGGATTTATCCTAAGCCTCACAAATAACTTGAAGCTGCCATTCAAGCAAACTGGGCTTTGAAATTGTCCTTTATTTTATGAAGTATTACTGTAAGGAGGTGCAATTTACAACTACAGCTCACATAAAATCATTAACCAAAATGAAACAACAGTGGTGATGTGCAAATTCATTTGCCTCCTTAGAAATAAATTAAAGTATCAAATAAATACACCAAGTATTTGACTGTGGGGATACTCCACTTCTATACAATACAATCTACATATACATCACACTTCAACATATTTTTTTAATGACTGTTCTGTGAGACAAATCGCATTCTGTGAAGCATGCATGTTCCAGGGGTCCCTGATTGAGCATGGGGATTAGACTAGATGACCTCTAGCAGTCTCTTCCAACCTCAACCATTCTGTGATTCTATGATGCTTTCTCTATATTTAGCACTGGAAGCACGATTACACAGCAAAACAAGGACAGATCAAGTTTTGCAGGCATTTCATTTTAACTTCTGCATTTCTATTTTTCTGCAAGCATGCAACTAAAAATATCAACACTAAGGAGCTTGTTAAATACCACTTTTCTATTCCTTATGGAAAGCTTTGATAACAAGGTATAGATTGTTATGTTACTTACATTGATATCTTCCAAATCTAAACTATTCAAAACAACATTGTTCCTCTTCCAGATGATGGGCGGTCTCAGAGTGCCCTGAATCTCACAACTTAGGACAGCACTTTGTCCTACTGTTGCTGCAGTGGTGCTTATTTTTTGATCTTCTGGCAGACTCAGCTGAACCACCTCTGCAAAAGACACATTGTTTGTAAGGTTAATTAGCATGCAGTTTCATAAGGTTAATTAGCAGGCAGTTTTTGCACACTAGTAATTTAAGGATTTTAATTGGAATCAAAGTAAAAAACTTCCAACAACCACCGGAAGGTTCAAAGTATTTTGAATAAAAGGTCAGCATGACATTTCAATTAAGCTGACTGACAAGTATCACCTTAAAAGAAAGCAAGCACTGAACACAAATCTCAGAGGTAAAGCTATAATAAACATGACAGGCTACATTCAAAGATAGATAATAGAAGTTTTTTAACTGTTAGGACAAAGAAGTAGAGTAGTTAGTATCTTCATTTAAACTGAAGTAAGCGTACACTTGTAGAAGTCATACATATGAGTTCATTTTCTGAAAAATGAATTTTTCTTTACTGCTCTGGCTTCCTGATTAAACCGACATTATTTATCTCTCCTATTTCAGTCCCCTGTGAATATGCATCACTCAAAGTTCATGCCAGTTTCAGAAAACAACACTAAAATAATTTCTTCTAATTTTCTCTGGTCAAATATGATTCCTTTTGTAATTTGAGAAAACTAGAAGAGCAGTAAAGAGTTATAGCACCTTAATAAATCTCTTCTAAACATTGAGACTCAAAGAAAAAGAAAGAACACTGTATAATATGAATTCTCAAACTACTGTATCTGCCAAGGAACAATAGCGACAACTATGATGGATTACAGCACCTAGCACAAGTACAGAGCAGAGCACGGTAAAGCAGCTGAGGACAAAGCTGATGAAAACATAGCACTGCATATGAAATATTCTGAACTGTTTCAGTCCACCAGTATTCACCACCTACTCTTTGCATTTGCTGTGTAGAACATGGAATTCAATATTGCTAACTGAAAACTACTTTACAAGCCTTTAAAAACCACTTTTGTTTTACTTGTTATAACTTACAAAATATCTGTACAAATACCTGCACAAACACATTTTATACAAACACATTTTATACATTTTATGTGTACAAATATATACATACAAACACATGTGGGAAGAATGTAAAGAGGATGTAAAGAAGAGATGTAGGAGTTGAGGTGTCTAACATGATACTGCTGTTTTGCCTGACTTTTATAATCTTCTATGAAGAGCATCCAAATAGTAATATCCTCAACTCAGCTGCTAGAGCATGAAAAATCTCAGGTTATCTTATATTTCATTTTTAAAATTAACTTCACAAAGCATCATGTATCTATTGTCTGTTAATTGCCAAATCAGTTTTGTGTAAGAGACACATTAATCTTGATTATAGCAAAACAGCAATCTATGAATAAGCTAAGATCCTTTGTCTTTTTAGCCTCATAAAAGCAATACTTAGTAATTAACACAATTAAAAAGATGATATTTTTGTTTAGTGTTTTTCTTCTCCCCTACATCCCAGAAACAAGCAAAGAAGCATTTCAATGGCTTCAGGAAGCAAAGCTTTGTTTTTCTATAATTAAAAATTAAAAAGCCATGCCTCAACATAGAGTATGAGACAAAAAAGGCTTCATTTTTACTTTTTCCAGAAAGAATGTTCTGCATCACAAAACTGAGTGAAACTGCCCGCCAGACACACACAAATGTCATCATCTCATTTTTTTCTAACTAAAGACACGATGTGACAAAATTACAACACTAGGAAAAGGAAATGTATAAACTGAATACTGTGCTGTTGTCTGGAGTTTCAAAGATGCATTGTATCCATCTGCCAATTGATCCAATCCATTTTAGCCCCTACATCACATTACAGGAGCTCATTCTTCAGCAATGCTGTTACCTAGATTTCTTGAAAAATGCCTTCATGAATACTGAAAGATTCAAAACTTCTGGTAGACGGGGACTGCCAACACTAACATTCTGCTTCATTATAGAATTCACTACACAAGGATCTCAAAAGGAAGGTAAATATTATGAAAACCATTTTATAGAGGGGCAATTATTCATGTTTTCCAAAGTTACTATTTAAGATAGTCATGAAGCAATAATCATAAAATCAGCTTTTGCTATTGGATGAAAGATTCATGATAAATTCACATGATAATTTGAGTTACCTAATTTACATAATTAAAAGGCTACCAGCTTTTGAAATCTTTTTTTTTTCTCTCCAATGAATAAAAGCATTACTGTGAATGGTTCTATTCCGAGGGTAGGCAGTAACTCTCTATTATGGAAGCATTTTTTTAAATCAAAACGCAACAGTAGAAAAAGGAATAGTTAACATATATAATGTTTAATGTTTCCCTCTTAACAAAGATGGTATCCAGAAACCAAAAAAAGACAGAACTGTTATTATATTTTGTTGATTCATCTGATTCTCTTAACTGTTTTATATTTACTTGTAATCATGATCTTGCCTCAAAAAATAACATAGGAAGAAAGAAAAAGTAAAAGAGTAAAAATGATAACACTAATTTTGCCAGAGGAATTCCCTAAAAATTATTTAATTAATTCTCATACTTCAATATGATCTATGTTAATATTCCATTTATAACTTCTATCTTTTACCTCCATTGTACTAAACAAGCTGAAGGCAAAAATTCTTGAAATTAAGCACAGTTGTCTCACCTGGAAAAAAAGAAATCACTGAAGTGTTACATATTTGTTAACAGTTATCAAAATAATCACTTTAATAAATATGCTAAAATGGTTTTTTTGATTGTTTCTACTCAAAATAATGAAAATGACCCAAGTAAAAATTTCCAATATTACACAATTATGCATGGTAATTTGGATTATTAATTTTTCTTGAAAAAAAATCTTGATGAAGCTGAAGTAACATTTCCACAGATAAAGCTTTTGTACATATTTACATTTCATTGAAAAAACCCAAAAAACTCTTCCCAGCCTAAAGTGCAGTATGTGGAGTTCTTTGACAGGCAACCCTTGAAAACCACGTTAATGAAGTGCCTACAGACAGGGGATGAGACATTACAATGACAGAATCACTAGGGTTGGAAGGGGCCTCTAGAGGTTACCTAGTCCAACCTCCTGCACACGCAGGGTCACCTACAGCACATGGCACAGGGTGGTGTCCAAGCGGGTTTGGAAGATCTCCAGAGAAGGAGACTCCACCACCTCTCTGGGCAGCCTGTTCCAGGGCTCTGTCACCCTCACTGTGAAGAAATTCTTTCTCAAGTTCCTGTGGAACTTTTGGTGCCTCAATTTGTGGCCGTTTCCTCTAGTTCTATCACCAGCCACCATCAAAAAGAGGTCAGCCTCATTCTCCCCACTCACTCCCTTGAGGTATTTAAGGGCATCAATCAGGTCCCCTCTCAGCCTTCTCCAGGCTTAACAGGTCCAGCTCTCTCAGCGTTTCCTCATAGGGCAGATTAGCCACAACCCATATATGTGCAAAGAAAATAGCCCAAAACAGAGATGAGTCTTAACTTGAGGACAAACATGGCAGGAGGAAAAAAGTGTTTGCCAGTGAGCAGTTCTCTCTGGCCAACAGTGCTCAGAGCCCAGTCTCTCTGACAGCCTATTGCAAACAGAGAGCCTAGGTTCAGGGTCAAAAAAACACATGCGCCATCTCTTCTTTCCTCCTCAAAAGAAATGAACCTGGTTCCGAGAGCAAATTCTACCAGGCAGTAACAGTAGATTTATGTAGACAGGAGGCTTTAGCTCATGGTTTGCTGTTTTCACAAATATGAAAGGTACAGTATATGGCCACGGCATTAATGCACTTGCTTTGGCTCCTCCAGATACAAAACCGGGTTAACAAAGGTTTTGAGTTCTAAATCAGAAGTAGTCACTGATGAAGCCGCTTCTGAATAAATGACGGAGGTTAGAAGCACCAAAAATAGCGAACCTAGAGTAAACATTAAATATCAGGTAGACTGGTACAATGTCATTTTCTAACATGGCACTGGCAAGTAAAAAGCAAAACTCTTGTTGAAAAGAGTTCAAAAATACTTGAGATGAAAAAAATGCTATTGTTTTAAATATTAGGCACTCCTCTGCTGTTGATGGAGGTACATTAGAGCTCTAAAAAATTCCATGGTTGCTGCAGCTATTCTGCTAATTCTCCTACCCTTAATTCTGGCCGCCAGTACAAAAGCCAAGCTCTTTTGATTCTTTCCACTATATTTTTCCTTGATAATCTTTAGATTTATTAGATTCAACTTTATTAGATTCAACTTGAATTCATCCTCCTTGAAAACAGATGAACTAGAACAGCATGCAACATCTTGGATGAAAAAAATGTGCCATGTATTAGTTGATTCATATCTTTTCTTGAAAAGTTTCAATCAATAAGTCTGAGGAATGCAATTGCCATTTTCACATTGACCTCATCTGGCAGCTCACACTCACTCTGTGATTGACAAGTCCACACAGCCCTCCTCTTTCACTGTTCCCGCTAGATGAATTCTCAGCTTGAAGTAGAATTTCTGATTATTAACCAAGTGTAAGTTACAAAGTAACAAATCTTATGTTTCTTTTCACTTTTACTCTGCCAGATCATAAGTTGCCATTTCCTCTGCTATACAAATTTAATATAGAGAAAGATACACTGTTGTCAAGGGATTAGTGAAAGTATTTAATAAGCTTGTTTTCCAGATGAACTCTGGAAAACTTCACTAAAAACTTCTTCCCAGAACTTCTTCCCTATTATACCGTACCATTATCACCTCCTTTTAAAGCTCCTTTTTCTCTACTATCAGTTTATCAGTTCCTTATTCTCTACTAGTTCCCAGTGTTTCAGTTAACTCAGTAGGTTCTCATGCGCAGAAACTAATCAAAATAGCTCATTTCTCAAAGCTGGTTATTTAGAGAACTGACTGAAGACCTGCTTTTGTTTGTCCTTCAGTTAAAGCTAAACCAGTTTAAGATCACTGGATGGTAAGGTTATTTTCAAAGTTATTTTTTCTGAATATTTTTCCGATACAAATATTTTCCTGCTCTTTCCCTAAAATAACCTAAGAACTTACTGAAACCAAGTGCAAAAACACTCACCTCTTAATGAATCTGGTGTGAAATGGGTCAACTGTCACATGCTGCTTTTTTATTTGTTCTGCTTTGCTATGCAATATCATCATATCATAGATACACATTACTACTACTTCATGTCTATCAGTTTCTAGGCTTATGGTATTTCTCTCTCTCAGATCCCAGAGACAGGGAAATTTTGGAAACAACAAACAACAAATTTAAGGACATAACATTCCCCAAATAATTTACCACCTAAAATACATTAACAGTTACCAAGGCACTGAGTGCTCCTGTATTCATGTATAAGTTGTTGACTCTCCATGCTGGTGACTTTAAAAAGATTTTCATATAAATAACAAATACTTCTGAGGAGGATGCTACAATATTGCAAATGACGATCAGTTTTTAAACCCTGACAGAGCGTCAGTGCTCCAGGTCTCTTCATCTGTCAAATGTTTAGTAACCAAGCTATGGAAAATGAGCAAAAGGAATTTTTTAAAGTAGGCATTTCATGAGACCATCCCACTAGTTAACAGAAATAAATCAATAACAAAACATTACTTTAGTCATAATTTCTTCAAGCATCATACATCCTGTGTAGCCTTTCTTTGTGTAGTTGAGCTGTATCAATATTCTTGTAAGCTAGCAGATAAAATAGTATCAGTGTACTTTTAAAATGCAGCAGCAAAAAGCTAGAGAAAAAAAAAATTGCTGTGTGATGCTTTAATACACATATTTGTTTCCTTAAACCTTAGGACAATGACCTCCTGCCCGCAACATGAAACATGAGATGCTCTAATATGAGTTTGTTCTTGTGTATACAAAGAGCTAGTACACTTTTTTTCTTTTTTTTTTGTTGGGGGTAGGGTTCTGAAAAATAATCTGCTATAATTTGGAATATTTGAGATTTCTCCATATATATGAAAAAAATCACATGGCTAAATCCCATCATGACCCCACATACAGTTTGCAGGCACTGAGCATAATTGTAACATCCATTATCTTAGGGAACTAGCTCTGGCTATTAGAGGAAGATGTGTCAATTATATATGAAATTTCATAAGGAATGATTAATTGCTTTCTTATGACTGATTTCTTATGACCAGTCTCTGACCACATTTATTCAAAGTTTTTAAAAGATAAATTCCACCCAAAAATGTTGTGTTCAGACTTCATAATTGATTATGTATTAAAGGGAGGAAGACCTTACATAATTGTAGACAGATGTGGTTAATTACATTCCATTAACAAATGTATAATTTGAGCTTTCTCATCTACTTACGTAAGTTTTATGTACTTACAGCAACTACAAAACACTTTTTTTGACTAAATTAATGAACATTCTGCAGACTGGTACTCACTACCTAAAATTAAGACCACATTAAGCCTGTATTTATTTTGTTTGCCTATTCAGAATGAAATTTAAAAGCAATCAGCTTTTAAAACCATGCAAAGAAGCTTTTTGTCTATGGTCTACAGTATACTTTAAGCTTAAGGGATAGCATATAAAAGCTTGCATAAAAATTCCAAAATTAATGCCTTTTGAGGATAAATTTCTCCCTTTTGCTCTGCTACAGCTGCCAGGTCTTCCCCTCCCTCACTCCCTATCAAAGCACCCTGTAACTACAGGGTATTTACAGCTACTGCTTTTCAGTGGGTTCTGTTTGTTCTTGGCTCAGGTTCCAAGGTCAGTCATAAACCCCTATAATGCACTTGAAGTAATTAACAATTAAATAATACTTAGAACCTCCTAGTCTAGAAATAACTTTTAAAGAACTTGAATAAAAAAAAATCCACAAAAATAGAAAGGATATGAAATGAAGACAGAAAATGCTTACCACTGGGAATTTTCTGACCAGGATTTTTCAGAGATGTCACGTCAGCATATTCAAAGACCTTGAAATCAGTCAACAGCTGGATAAATTCCACCAACAGAAAACTCTAAACAAAGTTCTCAGCAAATGCCATCAGGAGCTAATTATTTCAGTTAACTGAGAAAAATGTGAATTTCCTGGCATTTGACCACAATGAGTCTTGCCATAACATGACTCCATAGCCAAGTATTTAATGAATCATTTCTGATGTCAAGTATATCTTCTCAAAATGAGGTAACAAGACCTTTCCCTCAGCCTCATTTTGCTGTTCAAGTCAATATAAAAATCAGGTTGGTCAGCTTAGAAATGCAAGAGTTTCAGGTTTTCACACAGCTCAGTTTAGTTTTAGTACGTTAGTTAGAAGAAAAACAAGCAACACAGAGGACTAAATAAACTAGAGAAGAACTACCTTGCAGTACCATATATGGGTAAGTTCCAGTTTGCAAATGTATTTCCTGCTTTGAATTAGTCTTAAATTATTCTCACACTTTTTTGAAAGTTTCAGTATGGTAAGTGATATAACATGGCTCCCGAATGGCTTTTCCTCAAGTAAGATGCCAACAAAAAGATCGTTTTCAAAAATCAAATTTTCTATTCATTAAATTAAAACCAAAGAAGCTTATTCCTACTTAATGAAAATAGAGAGGAAAAAAAAAAGAAAGAAAAAAAGAAAAAAGAAAGAAAAAAGGTATTAAGAAGCTAGTCAGTTTCTTTCCTAAATCTAAAGAATTCTAAATTGCATAGATCATATATATAAATATATATACTCTATACTTATAGGATATGTATATACATATTTATAAACACAGTTTATATGTATTATTATATATAAACTAAAAATCTATGTCTTCATGATTAAAGCAAAGGTGAATATTTTTTAGCCTTTCCCTTGTTCAGTGCTAATTCCAGCTTATCCTGGGATAGAATGAACAGTACGTTCCAGACACATGCATTTAAAACATATATACACACACACATTTACATATACACTGTCTTAATTGAGTAAATTACAAAATATTGCTTTTATGGGGCTAAAAAGAACTAATAGGGATTCTTAGCTTGTTCCTAAGTTGCTGTTTTCCTAAATGAAAAGATTTACATATCTCTCTATATAAAACTAACTTGGCATTTACAGGAGGATAGATGACATGATGCTTTTGGTAGTTTACTACCAAAAAAGAAGGCTAAAATAACTAAAAGGAAACAGTGTAGTGTTTTAGCTTGTTCATTAGCTTATTTTAAAGTTTTGATATGTAATTTTAACACAGTTTCCTTCAGCTTTCATTCATTGATTTATTCATCAATTACATTCTCTTCTAGAAAATACTTTTAAACTAAATTACTGAAGGTGACTCACCCCACTTGGTCTTTTGTTATTAACTTAAGTAGACAAAGACCTTTATATCTCCCACTGACATTTCTCCAAGTAATTTTTACACATACCTTCTAGGCCTCCAATTTTCAATAATATATGGTAAGTCTGGTTATCAGAACGCTACATCATGCCACAAAAATAAACTGAGAAGGAAGTATCATCTAAATCCAAAGCCACCACTACAGAGGGGTTATGTAATGCTTCAAAAGGCTTGGGGGTTTCAACATTAGGTGCTTAAATCACCAAAGGAAGGGACAGTATCAGAGAATAGCAAGATAAATAATCATTTAACTTCCAGTGAGCACAGTCCCAAATCAACAGTGTCCTTTCTCAATTTAGAAGTCAATGCTTTGGTCTTCAATTGATAAAAGAAAGTTTGTCCCTACATAAATCCATGGCTTGTCCACATAGTACAAGGGCTCTGGGTTCTCTGCAAAGGAACTACAGAATCAGTAAAGATTCGGTGGATTATAGCAAGCACAATCAGGGTATGAAAGACTTTATATATGAAAAATGACTAAACAGGCAGGGATTTCTCATCTTGAAATAATGATTTCACAAAATCATGACAGTCATGGAGATGTTGGAAAAGGTATTTCTTGTTCATTACTTCTTCTAATACTGGAAGGTCAATCAATTAAGCAAATGGGAGTCAAGTTGAAAATAAATTGTGAGTTCATATGAATTAAACTTCTGATATTTCCAGTTGCTGAGATTCCCCAATAGGGGTGTCTTTCGATGTCAAAGCATCTTTTCTGCCTTTTCCCCCCCACATATACCAAATACTTGCTTTAAGAAAATGAAATGCAAGTGATAATGATACAGGCTTTGGAAGTCAAAAATATTTTTTTTCCTTAATTTCTAAGTCATGGGCTGACAAAATTAAAATAAAATTGCATAGCTAATCAAACACCTGTTTGATTGTCAGTGTTACTTTAATTGGATCAATTTAAGTCACAATATACATTGACTCAGACTGCTCCTCGAGATCCAATGTTTTCCACAAGTTGCCTGCACAGACTATAGCAGTCAACAACCCTCACGTTATGACTGATTGCCACAAGGACTGTAATGATTCACTTAAGTCTCTATAAAAATCAATAAAACATATACTTTCACTTGCTAGGATCATTACTTCACTTGCACTAGGATCATTATAAAATATTTCAGAAGCATTGTTCATGGAAATATGAGAAGTCATTGATTATTTAAGACTCCCTTGTCACCATATAACAGAAATGAGTCTATGTAGCTGTGCACTGCATTTCATTTGATATATCATACTACATGTATCTCAGTTGATCTATCACACTAGATCAAGAACTACTAGTGGTGTAGCGCTAGCTGCACTGACTGACAACACATATATTTAACTTGGTTTCTCAGGTGACTATTCTATCACCATTAGTTTTCATCAGTACCCAAACTAGTCAGATACTTGGAACTGGCTCCACTATCTGCAGCATAGATATAGCCTCTGTACTTCCATTAAAGACAACAAAAGACTACCTCTAATTCTCCCCTCATTTCCACACCTTTCACTTTGGAATGAAAGCATTTACATGCAAACTTTTCCAAAAAGCGATACTGAAAAGGAATCATCAGTTTTGTGAATTAAAAATGTTCACAGAAAAATAACCTCTACAATTGGATGCTGTAAGAAAAGGAATTACTTTACAGAGCATCTGTAGTAATATAAATCATTATAGCTCCTTAAAAGCCCATGCAATTATCTGATTCACGAACAGGTAATTGAATTTTGTTTGGGGATTTTGTGTCTCATAATAAACTAACATAAGCAAAATCAAAATACAGCTGTGAGAATGCATAAAATACAGGGTAGTAATACTGACAGAACCATGGAAAGAGAAGATTCAAGTAGATGGTGAATTAAATACTGTATTTTTAAATATGGCATAGTTCAAATAATATCAATACCCTGCAGATATTTCAAGAAATTTTAACATTTAGAATGTTAATTTGTTCACACATAAACAATTTTTTTTGAAACCTAGCTATAAATACACACAAGTACACTCAAGCAGTTGTACAACTATGAAACTAGTGGATGCTTACCTTACATCCACTTATTTTGATAATGATAAAATATCATTTCATCATTACATTTATCAATCTATTCTAATCAATCCATCTTATATTTGGAATATGACTATAAACTGTCCTAGTCTTCTTAAATGCATCTCTACAGCATTGATCAGTACATCAAGATAGAGCAAACTTTTCAACATTTCATATCATAAGGCTTCAGACAACCAACTGCAGTGCTCAGTACTACAAAAGCTACCTGTACTGACACAAATTAAGGAAACTTTGGCAGCTATGGATAATAGTTCAAATTACACTAAGAACATTTATGATTTTATGTTAAAATACATAAGATAGTAGACAATATTTTATATACAAGTATTTTAATACTTTAAGTAATATGGTCATTTCACAATCAAGATTATTTCTCAAATAAAATTCTAGAGGAAAGAAGAAAATTCATTTCTGTAACTTTGGTACTAAGAGACCAGTAGCAAGAAGAAAAAAAAATTAAAACAAACAAAACAAACAAATAAAACCTCAAACCCGATGGAGGAGGGTACCATTAACCGCTTCTCTTCCTGCTGTGATTCTTTCAAAGGTTTATCTAGCCAGAGAATTTCACTCAGGCCACCAGAGCTACTCCCTCAAACCTCCTATGTGGTGTGGTATATACCAAACACATAAATGATGTCTGCAATAGACAGCAGGGTTCACTTAATGACTTCAGCTCAGAAACATAATAATAGATCATAAATCATTCATTTATGATGAGTTTCATTTGTTCCAATCAGCATTTAAATGTTATCAGTCCCTCTGTTTACAAGCAAGAATATGATGCTTTAGTGCTATACACTGTAGGTATAAATATACTAATAGAAGCTGTAAATCATACTTAAAGTACAATCAGTTAATAAGCTCTTAAATTATTGAAAAAGAATCGTTTGTTTATTGCATTTTATTGAGATCTAAAGATGCGTGATGAGAAATAGAAGCCATTTTAAAGCTGAGATAATTCTTTTCAGTGCAGGCCTGCAGCACTAAAGAATTCAATTACTCAGAGTTATTAGCACTGATCATTATGGGCAGAGCAGTGCAAAGTGCTTGAGCCCTCTCCAATCACACAGAATCAGTGAGGAGGAGGATCTGCCTGTCCCAGGGTTCTAAAAGCTGAGTGAGGAACTCTAACCAGGAAACAGCATTTCCCTCGCACTGTGAATTACATGAAGTTTTTTATGCTCAAAAAAACATTATGTGGAAGTCAGAACTTGGTCTCCTGAAAATGAGTTAAGATGCCAAGAATTCCTTCTTTATATATGTATGGAAGTACCTACTTTCATTTGAAGTATTATCAGAAACACTGCACACATTAGGCCATGGCATGTAGAAGATATAAGAACGGAAAAGTTCCCGGATTAAAAATTATACATATATATATATATTTTTTTTTTTCTGATGTTAATAGACAGAAAGAAGAATGAAAGAAAAGAGCTTAACATTTAAAGACATTCCACTTCTACAATTTTGAATTAAGTCTTTCTATTTGCTGAACCTAATTAAAAAACAGAAGTGGGAGGAATTTAGCAGGATACAAACATATTCCTGTGTGGTGCAACTTGCAGGACACCTACGGAAACAGTCTTTTTTAAAACTAAAATGTTATTAACCAACGTGTTGCTCATTTAAGAATATCTTAAGAAGTAATAATAGTGTACCCTTTCAAAGCCTCACACTTACTATTTGCATTCATTGAGAAAAGTTATGCATTTTCTGGAAGAAATGCTGCTTTTTCTTTCTACATGTTAATACTTTAGGATGAAATATAAAGGCCATAATAGTAGGAAAAACAAACTTTCATTTTACTGTGTAGAGACTATTAATTTATTTTGTTGAAGAAAAATCTAGATTGCTGAGGAAATTTGATTCATAAGAATTAATATTAAATATTTTAATTAAAGCTATCAGACAATCCAACTTTTCTATTTTCAGGAAATATTGACAGGCCACTTAAATCTGGATAATACTTTTTTTGATAAATAGAAAGAAATATATATATTAGTTTTTACCTAATATTTGTATAGCAATACTACGAGAACTCCAGGTAATACTGAACATTAGTGGAAAAGCATTGCTAGTATTTCCTGTAAGAACATTCACAACAGCACAGCTAAAGGATTCACCCTACATACCGGCCATTAACAGAAATCCTCTAACATTACAGCGGTCATATCATTTTTATGAGAACTTCATCAACCCAGAGAAAAATAGATGCCACCAGAGCCATCTCATTAGCAGCACAGCTTCAACCCTTGCGCTGCAGACAGTATCATTAACCTACTCCAGTAGCATTGACAACTTGTTTCCCACAGTTTCCAATTTCCTAGCTAGGAGGAACACAATCCACATATAGCCCACACTGACATACTAGTGCTTGCTCCTTACAAAGGAGGGAATTTCGCTTTCATGAATTTCCAGCTCCTGGAAGAGCGAGTAAATGAACCAGCAAAGAATAAATCCCTCTTGTCCCTGTTGACTATGACCTCACCAGATTGAAACTGCCCATCCAACCTTAACTGTCTTCCCACAAAATGTTCTGCAAATGATTTTATGTAGCATTCAATGAATCCTGAGGAAAATTTCCAAGTTAGAGCCACATGTTAAATTATATTTTGATGTATGTGGACCTCATCAGAGAGTAGCAAGTTATAGTATCCTAGGTTTCTGCACACAGATGTAAATCTGCAACTGCTATAGAACAGTCCAAATTATACAACCATGATGTCTTTTTTTTTTTTTTTTAAAAACAGTAATTTCTTAGTGACCTGTTGCCATTTCCATGCTTTAATCATATTTTAAGAGATGTACTTAAGAATGGAATATGCAGTTCAAATAGCTTTACAATATTGTCAAAAGAAACAAACCAGAGCAGTTCGGAAAATATGATCTACTCCCTCACTTTAAATGCTACATATCTGTCTAAGAAAATATCCCCTTCAATGTTTATAGGTAATGAGCCATTTCAATCATAGCTGTCGTTAAATGACACCTTACTTTTCTAGTTTTTCTTAAGGACACACTTCACTATCCATCCATAGCACTGCAAGTCTCTCTTGACATTTCCTTTAAAGACAAGTACTCTTACAGCAACAGTCATTTTTTAAAAATTCCTAAAGAAAGTTTTCTTTTTATGTTAAGATGGGGGAGATGCTAAAGGGAAGTCTGTGCAAGAGAAAAGGAGAAATAAGAATATGGTAGACCATCAAAAAAAGTTAGATAAAACCCAGAAAATTGCAACTGAACTTTCTCATTTTGTGTGTAATATTCAGGGCTTTGTATTTTTGCTCCTTATAAATTCAGCAGCGAATAAGTGACTTTGCTCAGAGTTTTGAGTTCCTCTGCTGCATCAGAATTTGTAAAAGGAGACGGTAACAACTGCAGAGAGTGAGAGGAAGCAATGTGAGGGGGACAGAACAAATTGTTAACTCCCAGAATAGGGCTCAACCTGCAGCTCTGAGCAGCCTAAGCAAAATGCGTCTGAACAGATCATCCAAAGTGCAAATCACCAAGATAGCTAAAACTCCTAAAAAACAAAGACACTATTTTTCCTCAAGAAAATGCTTTGAAAAATGCCTATAATTCAATCCAATCTGTACCACACAAAAGACAAAAAGATTGCTTTTCAATAGGATCTTCAAAGACCACGTTTCTTCAGGAAAAAAAAGAAATGAAAAGACGCTTTGTGGAACGCAAGAGCAGAGGTAAAAATCTAGCTTCAAGATTCCTCCAAGAAACTCTTCGCACAAAACAAGGAGATCATAACAGTGAGCACAATTTAGTCTTACAGCTAGTATTTCCCCTGCCCCTCAGCTATTTTAATCAGGCTTAGATCTTAAACTGATCAATTGCCTTTTGGAAGGCGGTATTGAAAGGTAATTCTCTTTTTATTTTTTTTTCTCTGAAAACACTTAAAATACCAGAAACGCATAAAATCAAAAGTATTGCATTAATCGTGTTTTTGTATTTCCACTAAATTGCTATTTTGTTCTGAAACGAGAAAATGTAGTTTTCAGAACATCGATTACTGATAAATTGCTTAGTTACTTCGTACTGATTTTTGTTGGCTAGACTTTTCCATTTGTACACCAAATACTTAATAAATAAATGTGAATGAATAAATGTGATTACTATCCTCCACGTGCCTCTTAAAGATGACACTACTAAAATCCAGTTATGAAGCCAGTGACTGGGACCCCATGGCTTCATACCTTCTGTAGATCAAAGAACCCAGAAACCCCTTTGATGTTCCTCCATAGCATATTCCCATAGACCTCCAAACACATTCAGTTGCAACTCCAGGGGCACGTCCTGGCATCTCTGCCACATTTTCACTGCTCAAATACAAACCTCCCCAGCATCACATTTAGGACTCTTTTCTTTTAGTTTATCACCTAAGTCATGCAGAGAACAAGCTGATATATACTACAAGCACAGACACAGCTTTATTTTTTTTTCTTGAGCTTCTTAAAACTCCATTTACTTGAAATTCAAGAATTCACAGATTTTTAGAGAAGTAAACTTAGCAAGTTCTCTCTATTCTGTGCAATCATTACCTCAAAATCCCTCAGGATTTGGGCTCAGGAAAAGAGGCCAACTCATCATGCTCCAGGTGCAGGAAGTCTACCCCCAATTTAAGCTGCTGAACATGACAGCTGTAAATTACGGTATGTCCTCTTCTCCTTTTTTCCCCTCTCCAAGTATTTTCTAATATAAAATATCTCCTAGTGAATAACAGTTGGTAAATGCTCAATCTTAAAAAATGGTTCACGTTGGTAGTACTTTTTGATGAGTGCAGTTTAAAAAAAAAAAAAAAAAAACCACAGCGGAATAGTCGGAGGATGAACAGATGAGGAAAAGGGGGAAAAAAAAGGCAAAATTTCATCTTTCTGGTTTAAATTTCAAACCTAATATATCTAAATTTGCTGTATTAAGCAGAATATGCATAGTTCTACAGAAAGATTCCTTATTCTGCCACATTAACACAGCTGTATATTAAACTATTTAAGCTATCCTAGTTAAAAATATATCAGCTCTTGCATGCTATAAACTAGGCATCAATGTTACTATTGGATAAATATGGAAAAGAATCTATATTTTGTCCTGACTGCCAAAACCATGAGGCAAGAAGTGCAGAGGAATCCTGCTATAAAAAATAAGGTCAGGAACAAAAAGTCCATCTAGCCACACATTCTGTGACTGATAATGGCCAACAGCAAATGCCCTGGGAGAAAAAAAATTATAGGGCAAGCACACAAGTCTCTTGAGTCCCACCACAGCACTCACCAACGTACAACTGCAGGAGCCAGAGGCAGTGTCTGTAGTAATGACACTAAAATAACGGGTCAAAAAGAGTACATTGACTGGAAAGAACAAGAACACAATGCTAGCATTAGCTGGACTGAAAAGAATCAGAATTCCTGACACGTAATCTGAGGAATTCCTTACCTTGGAACGGAAGTTGTTGTTTCCTGTGAGGTGGAAAGAAAACTAAGCCCTCTTCAGTACAGAGTATAGCAACACGCTTTTGAAAGTTGTTACAAAATGCATTTTCCTTATAGAAAAATATCTCACACCTAGGATTTTACAGCAATGACTTTCAATCTAAAGCAAATCCTGCTTGTAAGCTGAAATTTATCCATATCTAAGGTCTCCATTTGCATACTACAGTCTAAACCCTGAAATTTAGACCTCAGAAGTATTTAGGAGATAACATCTTCAAATATTATAAGAAATAAAACCAATATTATCAGAGGAAAGTAATATTAATTATGACAGCTGATTTATTGCAGTGATATAAGCAAAAAGTCAAATTATGAAATTTTTGACCACCTATATCTACTTGTGTATACAAACATAAAACACATGCACTATAAAAATACATGAAATAAAATACAACAGATTCTTAATAGTTGAAGCAGAAATAGGACCAATAGAAATAGGCTCATTAGAAGAACTCTCTAGAAGTGTAAAAATAGAATTTAGCCTCTTTCAGAGGTTTAGTTGTGAAAGAAAATTGGAAAGCTTTTCACAAGATCTTTCAGATCAAACGTTTGGATTTTTCCCCTAAACTGTTAATTTCAATCATGCACAGACATAATTACATAATTGCTTCTTTTTCTTTACTGCATCTTGTGCTTTGACTCAGTCCAAGTATCAGTCATTTGCTTCCCTCAAGCCAATCCTACTTGCTTGCCTGAGCCGTTCACATCAAAACGTCCATGATCCCTCACCTATTACCCAGCTCCCCATCTTAGACTTTGCCATTTGACGTCTATCAAGAAAGTGAGCTCAGCGTGTATACATCCTTAAAGTCTCTTCTCCTGCAATTTCATAGGGGGCTGCCAGGGGCACGAACTATCTGAGAGAGAGGCCTTCCCCAGCCTGGGGAAAGAGAGGTGAGGGAGACCATTTATTCTTTAGGAAATGCGAGAAATCAGAGACATTAAAATTAAAACTCTTACTCTCATCTTAATTCCATTTGTTGGGAAAGTTCAGAACAGTAAGCATAAGCCATGAATAACAGATATGCTTTTGTCATCTAACTTTCATAAATCTCTAAAACAAAACTTCATACACAACCTGCCCCAGGTTTCATTACATATTTGTCTTACTGAATGGAATTCAGCCTTTGGAGGTCTAGCTGGAATTATATGCACTGCATGAAATATGAGATAAAAATTTCACGAGATATGTATTCAGTATGAGATAATATGAGATAAGTATTTATCAATATAAGTATTTCATGAAGACTGGGGAAAGTTGCTTATTGAGAGAAATAAGGCAAATATGTCACAAAGTGTGAACAAAAACAAACAACTCACTCCTCCAAAAAATAAATGCAGAGTTAAACAACCACTACCACACACACACATCCTCTTCAGGAATAATGCATCTCTAAAAGACAGATTCTCATGCTTTGACACTTCAGGGATAAAAGAATCCTACAAAAGCCTTGTACATATAGCTGAAATACAGTATGTTCATTTAACTGCTGCTACTATTTTCCTTTAAAACATCTTAAAAATCTTCAAGTTAGATGCAATTAATAAACCGTTATGACAAACCTTCCAATTTAAGGAACGTGCAAGAGGTGGGAGTATCAATAAATATATATAGAAATACACACTATATTCTCTAAATCATCACAGGAAATATAATGAAAAACAACATCAAATTGTAAGTCCAACTATAAATGTTTAGTACTTTGACAGTAAAAGATTCAGTCGATACTGGAAATGATAAAAATGGAATACTAGTAAGTTGGAAATAATATTTTCCATGGAAACAGTGGCACATAAGTATTCATGCATGGTGCTATGCGACAAAAGTGATCTGCATGCTAATTTTTTGAACTTTAAATAAATTAGTTTAAATTATGCACACTGTGATGATGGCAAATTCAGACACCAGTAATGACTGAATAATAATTCTATATAAAATTACAAAAAAAAAAATCAAAAGAAAATTGTAGGTTGCATGGATAGACCCAAGCAGTGTAAACACTGAAGACTTCCTGGTGAAGTGAAAAAAAGCTCTATTTACTCAGGTGGCTAGGAAAGGAATATTTATCAGGATAACTGCCTGAAGCTTAAGACTGAAGTGCCTTTTACAAGAAATGACTAGCTCTGTGGATAACTGGAGTAGTGACTGTCATTCACCTTAGCAAGGCTTCTGACACAGTCACTCAGAGCAACCTTGAGCCCAAGCCAAGGAGCTCTGGACTAGAAGAGTGGACTACTCTTGAGCAAGTGACCTCCTGGACTACTCTTGAGCAAGTAACCTCCTGGACACATCAACAGTTGACCATTGCTCCTTTGAGCCTGAAGTCTGAAGGCTGGTTAATTGTGAGTAGTTTCAGTACTGAGACTCATAGTAACATCATTATCAAGGGCTTCGATGAAAGGACAAACTACACGTCTGAAATCTTGCAGATGGCACAAAACTGACAGGACTGGTAGTCACACTCCGGTAAGGTTGCCATTCTGAGGGATCTTTATGAGCAGCAGGAATGGGCTGATAAACCATGATATAAAACAAAGGCAAGTGAAAAAGGTCTTGCATTTGAGACAAAGTCTATATAACAGTACAGATGTGGGTCAACTGACTTGAAATCACCTTTGTAGGCAAGAATCCAGGAGTCCTGGTAGTTCCCAAGACAAATATGAACCAACAAGGAGTTTGGCTAAATGCCCTTTGTGCTTCCATGATGAAACTGTGAAGCAGTCCATGACAAACCCTGAATTAGAAATGATAAAGATAGCTAAAGCCTGGATAGCTGAGTTTGTGCAGCCTGGCTGCATTTCCAGAAAGCTCTGTGTCCCTTAAGCCTTCCTAAAATGGTTTAAGAGACTCTTAAGACACCACAATGTGCTTTTCAAACACCAAAGTGCTTTCAAGGACCAGTGTGAGTCAAGGGAGCAATAATTTTCTTGTAAAAGTACAGGTATAGAATTGGGGCACTGTCCAACATGTTTAAGATGTTTAGGTTGCCAACACAACACTGTTCTTTTACAGGACACCATTGTATTTGCTCAAAGTATAGTTTCAGATGAGTTCAGCTTCTTCTCAGAGTGCTCAAAGCTGGTGTGAATGAGACTGATTCTCAGCGAGAAACATGCAATTCTGTGTGGTTAAACAATTCAGTTAAATTGAGAGAACTGTTAGGCTGAATGCATTACGCAGTTTAGGAGCTTTGATGCAAAAGCAAAGATAACTTTGCCTGTTAGAGAAAGATGTGTTTATCATTATCTTCCTCAGTTTTTTTTTTGCTTGTTTGTTTGTTTTTCATATTGTAATTATGTACCTTAGTCATGGAATACTTTAACTTCAATAACAAAAGAGAGAAAGATTTTAATAGACAAAAGCTAGTTTTATTCTGTGCTTCTGATTCACTCCCCACTCTCTTTATCAAATTAGACAAGATCACTAAGGAATATGTGCAATCATATAATTAAAATTTGTCTCATAATAATGCACTAACAAAGCCAAATAACGTTGATACCAACATTCTCTAATAGCTTCACTAGAAAACTGTAATTATGAACTATGTAAAAAGGACAATGATGAAAGTATCACTATGTAAAATTTAGTAAAAGCCCAGCTTACCTGGCCTAGTTCTTCCAAGGATATACAAAACTCCAAAATGACCTAAGGAACTGAAGACCTGTTAGCTACTGTAGCCTCTCAGTCTTCACAGGTAGCAGTCAATACACCTGAAGTGGCATCCACAAAAAACCACTAAGGATCCTGGCTTTCCATTTCAGGTTGTGAGGAAGCTCTTGCTGATAACACTCTTCTGCATCTTTTTGCTTAGCAAATGTCCTTCTCCCTCTGTCCATCGCTGCACAGAACTTTCTGCTTCTCCTGTGACTCTTCATCTCCTCTTGCCCTCAAAGCTCTCCTTTACCTACTTGTTAGGTATTGCTGTTAAGTCAACAGAAATTAATGGAAGTCTTTCCTGAATATCGCATCATCCCACACAGACATTAATCAGCAGCTTGAAATGGATCCATTTATGCTGTGGACTAGAAAGCTATCCAAAATGCCTAGCTACACCGAGCAGCCTAGCTGCTGCACACTGGTGTGTGTTAGTACTTGAAAGCTACATATTGCCCTGGGCAGATCTCTATTCTATCTGAAATGGTTAGTTTAAAGCTAGCACAGGTACTTTCAATCAGCCTTGTAGGCCGCAGCACAAACATCCAGTGCTTCCGCCAATACATTGTTCAAGGTGCAATGATTTTTTTACAGGTCCTTATCTGCTAAATCTTTGGGAAGCTCAGGATATAATGATATAATGTCTCAATGATAACAAAACATTCTCTCTTCATAAATAATCTATATCACTAAACACTATATGTAAACTAGTGGCTTGTCAAACCTGGTTCAAATATACCAATTTTATCACTCTGTAAGTTTAACTGAAGTGTTCCATAAGTTTACTTCACATAATCTTTTAAATCCTTGCAGAATTATATGTGCTTGATTGGAAAGGAGTATTAAAGACATGGAGAGTTAAAAAAAAAAAAATCTAAATTATCTTTTGAACATTCACAGGTTACTGCCTCCTGGTGCCTCTACCATTTATCGTAACAAACTAGCACATCTGAAATCATGTATCAGCAGATGTGTACACAAAGATAAAAGGAACTCGATTCTCAGTGAAAAAGAACGATCAAACATTTCAGTCAATAAAGTATATTCTGAAATACCCCAAGACATGACCACAGGGAATATTTTGTTATTCTGTTTTCCAAATTAATACTTCAACAGTTAAAATGAATCTTTAAACAACCATCAATCTAGATTACCTTCTTGAAATGCAGTCCCAATTAAGAACAATTAAAAAACCACACTACTATGTAAAAAGAGATGTGGCTCCAAATACTGATGAGCTATGCTTGTGCAACTATGTTAAAAACTGCATGATATCTAACTGTATATAAATAAGAGCAGAATATAGATTAAATCACCAAAATGGTAACATAAGAGGTATATTTAACAAAAATGGTAACTTAAGAGTAAGATTATCTATAGTGTAGTCACTGACATATGGTGACTATACTATAATGTAGTGTACTACATCAATTTATTTAACTATTTAGGAGACTCCTATTACTAATCTATATTACTACTCTGTGTGCTTTCCTCCTGATAATAAGTTTTCCTATGAAGTCTGTTAAGATAGCTTTCTCTCATAGATCATATACAAGTGCTAATTCACTAAAATAAGTGTTAATTGGTTTTGACCTTATTTATCAAAGCATATATTGGTGAATTTGTCTAATCAAACAAAAAATATGTAAAAATCAATTTACAGTATATGTTTGTTGTGTTTGCACATGACTACTTCCAGCAAATATATTTTATTTAAATGCTTAGAGTGGGCATATATTTTCAAGTAATTTTACTAGTATGGATCCAGATTTAATGCTGCTTATATTTACTGCAAATGCAGATGCTGAACATCAACAGTGCATACTTGCAGTTACCTCAAATGAAATATTTTAAATGCAGCAGTTCAATCTACAGAGTATTTCTGGAACTAATCAATAATGAAATGGGAATTTTAAGAGAAGAGTTGACAACCCCAGTAACTCAGTTTTATGCACACAGGTTTCAGTTTATAACATATTATAATCCACCAATTTTATTTACTGCATAGCTTCATTGCATTTTTAGATTTCAAAGCTTTTTTTTTTCCCCCCTGCCAGAACGGTAATAGAATACCTAAACATTTAAGATATCTGGGCCTATGCAAATTTTTATAACAACCTGACTTATAAAGTTGTCTCTTTTTCTACAGTTCGGTCAGGAAAACATAGACTAATACTTTAAAATGAAGAAGTGATACCATTTTCTGAGAACAAGAAAAAAATTAATTTCATGACCAAAAATAAAAGTCAATTTGTATAAAGACCTTGCAAACTGAGATGCCAAATTCAAAACATTGAATTCAAAAAGCTGTGTGCAGAAGAAGGAAGATAAATAAATAAATAAATAAATAAATAAATAAATAAAAGTCCAGCCTTGTTTACACAGTGATGGGCACGGAACTGGATATTTTCATTTAGGCATGAAACTTTGAGGACATAATAGTCAGTTGTACGAAAACATCTGCTCAGTCCTGACAACATAACAAAAGGAATTACTAAGCAAAGATTGGTATGCCAGAAAAGACTGGTATCCCAGCAGAAAACAACACTAGACCGCTGTAGAAATTCAGGGTGCACGCGCAGCTTGGCTCTGTGTGCACTTTCAGTTCTTACGTCTACCGAAAAAAAAAATGGTACTATGGAACCTCAGAAAGAAGAGAGAAACATTTCTGATCATTCCGGTTGTGCAAGACACCTTCTACACAAAACGACGGAATTTTCAGCATAGAAAAGGGGTGGCCAGAAAGTTAAAACAAGAATTTATAAAAATTATAGTACTATAGTATCAGAAACAGAGAATATGGAATAACTGTTCAGAGTTTCTTAGCATAAAGAAATCAAATAAACTAAATTGAAGGTTTGAAAAATGAACAAAAGAACATACTTTTTTAATGTAAGAAGTCTTTAAGCTGGGATAATCTCTGAAACTGGATGTTGAAGACAGTAATTTCACTTGGGCCCAAAAGACAGTGGTATTCTGCAAGCTCAAAGTCTCCGAGACACAAATCACCTGAGAAAGTATATTGGAGGGGACTCTTGCATGACTGTTCTCTTTTGGTAATCCTCCCTCAGCACTCCTAAAGATGAGATCGGGGACTAAATGGATCAACCCTAAGCAGTTGTTGTTACACATATGTTGTACTCAAAGGTATATGAACTGAGCACTTCACAGGGACAAAGTGCCTTCGTTTCTTTCTATTCCTCAAGTCAAAATGTCCACATCTAGATCACTTCGAACTTTGCAGAGGATCATCACCTAGGATATGCTATTCCAAGAGCACAATATGTTAGGAAAACAGCTTTGAAAATCTACTGATAAGTCAATTCCAAACAGAAAACAACTCAAAAGTTGTTTTGTTAATCTGTTTCCTTCCATAGAAACATTCATTAAATGCAAAAGAGTCAAAACTATATTTAGATAATTAGGCATATGGTTTTGTTCCCTATAACATGGACCAGTCATGCAGTTTAATACAGGCTCCAGCAATTACAGAGAGTAGAGGTGACACAACGTACAATTTCAAACACACACCAGCCACACACCCATAAATACTCCTACTGAATTCTGCTCACGTACATCTCTATAATGAATACATAAATAATTATTATGTGCAATTATGAGACATTTGCTTCTGAGCTGTCACAAAGCTAAGAGTGATGAGGTGCGCAAAACATCACAGTTTAGAACACCATTATCTAAGACCATGAAAACAGCTTGGACGGACTGCAGTATTTCATATTCTCTCCCTCTCATACTAACTACACCGTTGTCAATATTTATAGGAAGTTATAACAGTTTAAATTCTGGAGTGCAACATTCCTTAACTCTCTATATATCCAAAACATTTTAGTTTTTTAGAAGCAAGAAGATGGCAGGTTGCCTGCAAATACTTAAGAGATCTGCGGTGTATTAACCAGGCAGTCACTAGAGGACAAGAGAGCAAGACTCAAAGGGAATGACCACATTTCAAATCAGACATTTGCATGTGAAACATCAGTCTTACAGTCTAATCTTACAGGCATACTCCCATGAAGAAATTAGAATATTTTCAGAATTAACTACAAGTAAAATCGTTTCAACAGTACTGAGAGTCACAGTGAATAACAATTTGATTTCCAAGAGATATGTTGAGGGATGGGATTTGCTAATCATAGCCAAAGTTTAGAATTGTTCTGTCCTTATTTTTTTCCTGAGTATCCTGTGTCATTCTCTATAGTATGGAAATGAGTTCAGATGATAACTTCATTGAAAGGCTTATGAAAGTTAATTCTTTGAAATTTTTATCTAATAACAAAAATGATGCAATCCAAGGATAAGCCTCCCAAACAGGCCAGCAAAACTTAGGAATCACGAATGAAGTCTGCTACTTTCCTCAACCCTAGTCAAAGAAATTGCAAAATATTTCTTTCATTGAAAGCTCTACTCAGATTTTAATTTGCTATTGATTCCCCTGTAGGATGAAAAAGAAAACCTTTGACAACTGGCCTTAGCAAAATGTGAAATTCTAGATCTACAACTCATACACAATACACAACTCACAGTTGTATAGCTGCAATATCAGCATGAGTAACTACATGAGAACTCAATTGCTAGATATCTGAGGCTGAAAAGATAATGCCTTATTCACTACCAAAGGTTACCAAGTTCATTTTGACACATCTTATCCACCTCATATGCTAGTTCAGTGTAAACCTTCTATGGCCTGGGGCTGACAGTATCAGAACTGACATGAAAAATATGAATAATGTACTTTGTCAGAGTTGAGAGGAGTATGTACAATATCTGCTCATGCTGTACATCTTTATAAAATCTATCATTTCTTTTCTCATAATATTATTCAGAGAAAATTTAAACAACAACAATAAAAAATAAGATAGCAGCATGATAGTATTGAACATTATCTAATGTTCAGAATACTTTCTACCAAAAAAAATGTGACAAAGCACACAGAGCTTCCCTGTAGAATTCCCTGAGGAATTCTACAATTGCACAACTTGCCAAAACATTTAAAATTTAAAAATATATCCATAGTATTGTGAAAAGTAGAAAGCAAAACAGGGAGGGGGAAGGAAAAGGGGGAAGGCTTTTGACAGATAAAGTCAAATTGTACCAGTAGCTTCACTGCAGATGTGATGCCACATCAAGCCCTGTGGATTGTCACTATTGTATCAATCCATTATGGTTTTTACAGCTGTAGTGAATGTACTAGGGCAATACTAGCAAAGCTCCACTCAGGGCATATAGAAAGCATACTACACGTTACGTGCATACTGGAAGCTACTTGGGGAAACCCTATATTAACACTATGGAGCAGTTTCTGCCGTGGTGCTGAATCACGCAAAGCAACTCCGACCACGGTTCTGAGGAGGTCCCCAGTCACCTCCCTGCTGGGACCTCCCTTGGCTGCTCATTTCAAAGCCACATAAAGCTTTGAAAAAGGCTTACTGCACTTTCAATCTTAGCCTGCATTTGTGCAGGGAACGCAATAAGGCAAACTGAGTTATAAATAAAAATTAATTAGAGATAAAAGTTTGCACATTTAGTCTTTTATAGAATGTCTTCTTTTTTAATAGAATTCTAGTTCTTTTTCATTTTTAATACAGAACAAAATTTTCCAAGCACAAGTTCCTAGGTAATATGAATACTGCAATGTTGATCTGTATGGCAGAATGCAAACATACTTTTATTAAAACATTTTTCAGAAATAAAAGTTACATATTTCATCCAGAAATACTCTTTTTCAAATAATAAATATAGCCTTAATGGGAAAGCACCAAATTAACACATTTTTGACTACTTGGGAATCCCTTAGTATAGGAATAAGCTGATTATAATAGCATCATGTCAGAAATTTCAGGTACGCTACTTTAAAACACAAACACTATATAATATTTCAAGTCTTTGCTGCTTCGAAGCCATCAGTTTTACAATTCTTCCCACTGAACAAAAGAGGTTGTATTCTTTTCCAGTTGACAACCTCAAGACGGAAAATAATATATAACACATTAGGAATTGAAAAGATTAAGTTAAGCAGAAAAATATTACCACTAAGTCCAATAGCTCCTACTCATTATAATGTTAAGTGGTATTTTCAGAGGCTAGTGCTAAAATATAATCCCCTCTAAAACACTGTGATACTCACTAGTTGTTGCTGGAAAAGAATTAATGGTGGCAGGAGACAGACAGTCAAAGGCAGACAGTCTCTTCCTCCCTCAGAAGCTTTTCCTAAACTGCTTCTAATGTTGCTTTATTATTAAAGACGCATCATGAATATAAGCTCTGGTGTGTGTTTCACATTATATAGCAATACTTGTGACCCTACAGTGAACTCAATGGAAGCATAAATTCAATCAGGGTTTCTTGAGCTAGGCTTTGCAGGTTAAAAAGGACAATTTACAAAAACAAAGATGAGAATCATTTATTTCAGTTAGTAGTTCAGTACAGTATTTGTATTTTTCGTTAAACTCTCATCTGCTTTGCTTTGGAAAGAAGAGACATTCTAAAAACAGTATTTTGGGATGTGTCTCTGACAACTGCATTTGGTGGGCAAATGTAAACCAGAAGTAGGGTTGCCTGGACACATGCAGTGTGAACAGTGATGTTTCCAAAGTATTTCGGGGGGAATGAGAGAATCTGGTCATAATTAAGCCCAAATCCTGCACTTACAAGGACCTCTTGCCCTTTCACACGATTCAAGATAGCACAAAGCTGCAAACTTGGCAGCCACAGACACGCACATTCTCTCTACAGGCCAGGCCTAATGAGGAGCACGGAATTTTTTTTGGAAAAAAACCTCACACACCTCACACACCCACTTTAACAATAAGGAATACGAAAAACCTCATACCTGTAACCTGAATAGCATTTCAAAAGAGAGCACTTTTAAATATGTTGCACAATATTATGTACAGTAAAAATATACATGATTCTCAACAGCAGCTATAGGAAAAATTTTGTTATCAATTTGAGTAGTTACCACAGGAATTCCAATAGAGAAATCTCTAATGAAATAAGTAGTATATACGGTTTAGGGAAGCTAGTTTTTGATAATTTCCTGTGTATCTAGGGTTGATTTTAAAACTCAAATAATAAACTCTATGTTTAATTTCACCACAGAGACTGCAGGGGCTCCTTCTATCTTGAATTATGCTACAATCCTAAAAGGGCCCAAAGACTGATTAAATCCCTTTAAATCCCTGGTTTTATAACTAACATTACAATCATTTTACACAGTCACATCTGTCTCACTTTCAGTGTCCTCAAACGATCTCTGTCTTCATTTTTGATATAGTCTTGCCTCTCCTCTAGGAAGGTATATTTTATAGGTGGTTTGCAGCTCAGGATTAAAGATAATTTCTAAATCATACCACAACATTTATTGGAGAACACTGATACTTTTTTCAATTCCTTAATGTTTTATTTGTATATTTTTTCCCATATTATTCCATTCTATCATTTTAATTAGAGTTAGAGGTTTTTTTTTTTTTTAAAAAAAGATGTTTTTATACTACCAGAAACTGCGCTTCCAACTTTTCAACAGGAGAACAACACAGTAGATGCTGCTGTCAGGTTTACTTTAATTACGATGTTGACACTGCTTGATTTTTCTCCCACTGCTTACAACTGTTTACATCTGGTTGTCCTGCTTATTTTAAACTCATTTTGGCAGAAAAAATGAGCCCGTCAAAATATTTGGCAGAATATACATTCTTTTATATATATATATATGAATAAATACATATATGTATATATAAATATTATTTCAGAAAGTCAAAGCAAGAAATAGAAAACCAAGAGAATAATGGGCTAATCTTTGTACTTACGAAAAGCTCTATAGAATTCTTCCAGAGCTAGACGCTTGTCACTGTTATAATCATCATATTTCAGCAAATCGAAAAGAGAGCAGTCAGACAGATCCTTGCCAAGCTCAGCCCGTTTTATTACCTGACAAGAAAATTATAACCATGAAATTACATTTGAGCTCTTAGAGTTCTCTGGCATAATTAATTGTTTCTAATAATCACTTAATTGATCATTTTAAGGTTGCTTTGGGGCAATGAACTGCAACTGTGTAAAGTCAGGGATTTCCAGTTACTTTGTAATTATTTATTGCAGTTTTAAAAGTTAATACCTTTAGGATAGAGTCACTGAGATTATATAAAAGTTTCTGGAATGTATAGAATATATAATATGGCTAGAAAGAAGCACTATAAAGACATTGCGAATGGCAAACCTGATTTGACATTTCACATGTAGCAAAGAAAAGCCAAAAGATAGACCAGATAATATTTCCCATACATACACGATGTAATGCTTTTTTTTCCCCTCAGTCCTAATTCCCAACCTGAAACAATAAAGGACTTTTGAAATTAACTAAAACAAACCCATATTACATTTCTAATTATATCAACCTCTTTCAGACTTTTGACAAGCCTACTGTCAACCCAAAAATCTGATATAGAAGTAGCCAACCTGGTCAGACTGTTCAGTATCTCAACAGAGGATACATCCGCTTTGGAAGTGGATCATAATTAACAGTTGCTAGATTTCAACTCAAATGAACCCCCAGAGAAAGGTTCTTTAATTGGTACACCACTTTGGTTGAAGTCTGTATATACTGCAGACCCCTCCCTGGGTTACATCCAAGGAATTTTAAGATATTAATAACTACAAGTGTCCAGAATTTGCATCTTGCGCTGCGTGTACTCAAAACAAACAAGCAAAACAAAACAAACAAAACCCACAAAACAACCACAAAACAACCAAACAACTCCCATAAAAAACTTGCTGCAAACTTTTTTTTCCTTTAGTAGACACACTGAGAGAGATTAGAGCTCAGTCCTCTGTAAAATGATTATTCTCTCTATCCTCCATTAGTCTCTCAAAAGAACTGTAATTATATTTGTATTATCATATGGTGGTTTCCAAAAAGCAGAGGATACAGAGACAGATTTTTTTTTCAGGTGCTCTGCAAAGGAATCAACAGGAGTAGAAAGGAATAGATTTAACTGCTATTTCTGCAGGCAGAACATTTCTAAACAAGTAACACAGAACAAAAAGAACGTTAGGAGCATAGATATGGAATATAAACATTTTTTGTTCTTTCCATTTCCTATACATTAATATAAAAGCATTACGAAAGATAACAACGTTGTTAGCAAGCTACAAAGTAAGAAAACTACTCCAAAACTGCCACACAGCTAGCTTTAGCTGTTATTGATAAAAGCACGTACCATGCTACTACTCATACTTTAAAAGCCTGCTAATTAGTTTTACACTAAACTACAATAAGAAAAATGAAGCCTCATCCTTTAAAGGAAAGAAATGTAGTCAGGGAATGTTAACAGATGTAATCCCACTACCTTTACAAAGGTAATACTGCAGATAAAAGGATATGTATTGGAAACATCATTATATGAAATCTCTAAGCTTCTGAGTCTACAAAAGGTGTTTAATATCACAGGTTATCCATTAAAATAGATCATTTTCTGTGAGAAGTACTTGTTACTTTTCTTATCTTTGACAAAAGTTGCTCTGAATTAGTTTAAAACATTTATTCTCATTAGTTTTGATCATACAGGCAAGGATTAAACTTCAAATATCTATGCTGGTGCAATAAAACACACTGTTAAAGACTCCAATACTTATAATTATAGCACCACATTTTTAATTGTGCATCAGCAATATCATCATCAAATCTTTGGACTGAAATTTTTTATCTCTGAAATCTGTCTTGTGATGTTTTTCATTTATATATGTTCCAATTTATTTAAATTACTTGAATAGCTAGAATGATTTAGACATTTTCAAGAATAATGCTACAGAAAGACAAGATTGATTGTGGAACACATTCAATTTTAATGCTTAGTAGTTCCTTCATTTTAGTTGTGGATTCAGTGCTTGTGTACACACACAAGCTCTACTTCAGCAAAATGCCTTGTTATTCTTTTTAAAAAGTCACACAGACTTGACCAATACCTAGATCTCATAAACATCGAGTACAGATTTCAGATGATAAAAAAGCATTTTTGTATCATGATTAACCTGAACTAACCATTATCTGCTGCTAAAAGACCAATGTCTTTTCAGCTTTCACACCCATGTGCGCTCTGTGGATCAAATCAACTCCCTGACTGAAAGCAAAACTAACATTAATGGATTTTTATCCTATCCACTCCCTTCCAGGAAGGAGGGGGGAATTAGCATTCTATCAGAACTGACAGAAAACAGGCGCCAAGATGTGGGAATTTGGATTCTGATAATGTGGAATTACCCATTTCTATAGCAGATTTCAGTGAGAGCAGGTTGACTGGTACATGAACCTATACAAGACTGCTGCACAGCAGAACTGGCTACTTTCCAAGCTATTAGCAGAGTTCATTTAAGCTCCTTATCGTCAAATGCTTTAAAATCAGCACAATCAACTTGTGTCCTACAGTCCCTAAATTAACGTCTACAAGGACTTGTTGATATTAACATTTAATACTTCTTTATATATCAATGAAATTTTGTAATATGGGACCTATGCTGACATAGGTCAAAGAAAAGAAAGAAGAATGAAGAGTCTCACTTCAAGAAATAAACACTAGAATACACACACACACACAAATGTAACTTTTTTTTGTATAGATTCTAACTCAGCAGAGTAACGATACAATTATCAGCAGTTATGAGAATTAATCATCATGCAAGTAAATCAAGTGCTTCTACTGAAAAATAAAGTCAGCAAACACAGACCAAGATGCAGTCATTCATGAGTACGGTCACAGTATTTATAAGCAATACCCTACTTCTAGTTCTTAGCATCTTATTTTTTTTCTCTTTCCTTTATTTTAGACTTGTCTTGTAGTATTCTTGTTTTTATTTTACATTCAGAATAGAACACGGGGAACAGTTTTCCTAAGGTTATTGATATTAAATATAAATATTATGTCCTATATAATGATTTATCCCTAAGTAGCAGGGGAAAAAAAAAAAAGTTTAGCAAGCGAAGTTCTGTCTGTGATGAATGGGGGGTAAAAAAAGCAATAAAGTTCACTAAAAAATGTGGAAAAAATTTTAAATAAATAAATAAATAAGAAAGATGGTCAATATAACTTCTCTCAGCTCCAAACTCTCCAAAAAAAGAATAAATAATTTTAGTGATCATACAAAGGAAAAACTAAGTCATAAAGAAGAGCTAAAAAAGTAAGGTCTACAACATATTCTGATCAAAAAGTCACTGATATCAATATCAAAAGAAGCAATTTTTATCAGATCCAGCTGAGCAAACAGGTGCCACAAAGTATGAGCTGACACAAAAGTGCAAAATTATCATCATTAATGTTATTTTTTTTAAAAAAAGAAATTCATTTCTGTTGTATTTTTTCATATCTCTTTTGAACAACACAGAGAATATAGTTTAGGAATCTTTAGGAGTCTTTGAGGGAAAAGATACAGCCATAATTTGGGCCAAGTTAGTGGTCATATAAAAAAGAAGATACATCTGTCCCACATTAGTAAATGAACAACTTTTTTGTTGTCAAATACCATAACTGAAAGTTATTGAAGAAAATCCAAGAAAAAAAGATCTTGAAGTCCAAACAAGAAAGTAATTAGAATTGTTATCTCATCATTGCATTTAACAAGTACTGCTGCATTACACCATTACACACTAAAATAAAGTTTATTCATTAAGTCTTCAGCTAAGATTTTAAGCTAACATACACTAGCCAAGTTGTTCATAGATACAGCTCTACTGATCTGTAGAAGACTGTTCTACTACAGTACAGCATATTCTTGAAAACTATAGAAAACCGCAAGCACTTGCATACAGCAAGATAAAACAGCATTTAATTTGGTCTTTTAGAATTTGTTCCTTTTTTTTTCTAAAAATTATTTTGCACCAGAACTCTTGAGCTGATGCTTATAAAGATGCTATACATTCACCAGCCTTCTGTATTTATATGCAAACCCACATGGATTTGCAACACTGTTCAAACGTTCAACATACTTGATGAGAAATCTGCCACTTTGGTACCATGGGTGCTTGAAGCATATAAAATTTATACACATAAAAATATATTATTCTTTTATTAATAACAAAGTTCTCATTATGAGTAGTTAATGTCTTTCCTTGAACAGTGGTAAACTTTGTACAGTATTCTGATAGTGTTCTTTTTTTTGTTTGTTTTCATGTTTTTTTCTTTTTTGCATTTCTTTATTTCCTTGTTTGGTTGGGTCTGTTTGATTAGAAGTCAAAGACATTGGAAAAAAACATTGAAATAAATGGTAGGAATAACAAGGAGTTAATAAAAATGTAGCATATTTTTATCTGCCCCATGTTATACTGGCCAGTAAGAGAAATATAGTCAGATATGCGAGATACTAGATAAAAAAACTATATCTTTTCTTTGACTTAAGTAGATCATCAGAAAGAGGGAAGAGGAAGAGTAACATCTATGTACAACTTGCCTTTTTCACTTGGGAAAAAAAATCCCTTTCCAATTAGATTGTTTTATTAACTCACTAGCATATCAAATAAATAGAAGAAAATCCGCCCTAGAGTTTAATCAAGTAGAGATTGTTTCATTTTCACACACAGAAGGAACTTTAGTTTACTGTTCAACAGGATGAAGTGAGCTTAAAGCGTATATATCCTTCACTGATGATAAACAGAAAAGGTTTACTGTTTTAAAAGGGCAACTCCAGTATATAGACATTAATCATTAGAGAGAGGAGGAAAAAAAAGAAAACAATCAACACACACACTTTATTATCCTGCCTCCCCATAATAATTCTGATGCTATTCCTCTCCTATATAGCAACAGAAATATGCAGTAATCAAGCACTCTACAGAAACAGCAACACTGAAATTTATGTATAATAAATTCTAGGTTGTTTTTGCATATGACAAAACAGAGCAGATTAAAAAGAAGTCACTTTTAACTGAAGATTCATAGCTAACATCAGAAGAATAAATCATCTGCCTTTCTTTTAGATTCATCCAAATTCTTTCAAAGTGATAAAAAAGACAAACTTTAAGAAACCATCCCAAGAGATGCAATTACCTAAAGTCTTGCAGTTATCTCTTATTTATGTTAAATTAGAGGTGACGATGATGGTAGTTTTGTCTAAATATTTTCTAGTTAGTATCTGCCCCTCCAACTAACAAGATTAACATCAACAGTTGGTTCTTACAAAAACAACCAAGCCACAGTACTGTTTGGGTACATAAGGCCATATAAAGTGAATTAAACTGAGAGGCGAAAGTAGTCAAGTTAGATAAATATGGTAAATTCACTCACACAAAAAATGGTTTTCACTTAGTCTACATGAAGTTGCATGATCCTGCAGCATTCCTACTTCCAGTGCAGAAAGTCTGACATTTGTACTGGTAAATGGAGCTATAGTATTTTTTGACTATAATTCCACTTTAACTTACAGAGTCTTATAAAATATATATATATATATATAAAAATGACAGAATTGTTCAAATCAGAGAAGACGTATAGCTTGACAGCTTTTAACATACTGCTGTAACACTGAAAGTAATTAATATTCTTTAAATAGTCTATTTGAAAAAAACTATTTAATATATTTTTGTGACCAAGTTCTTTCTAGTGAAGACTAACCATTATTGTTTTATGCTGAGATGCAAACACAAAAATATTACTATTTCTGAAGCAAAATATACCAATAAAACTTCCACTCTTGCTCTTATCATTGCAAATCTGTAAGTGATTCACCTGAATTTTAAATTAGGTAAGATTAATACACAGACAAGATTAATACACAGACAAGATACTACTCAGCATGGCAAAATGGAGGTGCTGTCAGACTTATCATGCTGTAAAAACTCAATTTCTGGCTCAAATTCACATGAACACAAACAAAACAAATCCATGTGAATATTTCTTTTCTATCACAAATAAGTTATTGTTCATACTTCACTAATAACTTTAAATTTAAAATGCACAAAAGCATTTTATCAGAAGGTATTACACATGACAGGCCTTCCTATTGCAACATTTTGATTGAACTGTGAGCATAACTCAAGATGAAAATTATGTTAATCTTGAGAGCATTTTCCAGGGTACAATAAGGTCTTCCATTCAGACATAGGAAATTATCAGGACCCTTCAAAAGTTTATCTGCCTCCTTACTCCTCTCCCACCCCACCACTCCCAATAAACAAATAGTAAATCATCTTCTCAAAGTTAATGACACCACCATTCTCCTGTAGCCAGGAACCTCTCTTTGATTACAAATCAATACTAACAATCTTCTAAACAGGATGTTCAAGACTCTGTTTTTGATTTCTTCTCTCCTGTCAAAGCAATTTCAATTTTCAGGTATGCTGACTGCTATTATATACATTAAAGGGCAGAAGAAAAATATCTTACTTATCAAGTTCTTATGTTCAACAAAAACAAAAGAATTCGTTAAATCACAGTAGGATCTTAAAAAAAAAAAGTGTCAAGTATTCCAAGTATTCAAAAAAAATCACAAATAATGCTCTGAAAAAACTCAGGTTTAGTTTAATTTTTTAAAATTGCATTAAATTCTCTTAATTTGACTCCCTGTGAGTCTTGAAGGAAAACAATGACATGCACGCTTTGTTCATAGCAAACACACAGGCTAAAAGTTCCCTCCTTCAGACAAAGACTAAGATTTACAAATATCAAGGTTATCCAGGTGCTAGATCTTAACTGCAAAGGTGTGTGATGTTCTGGGTATCTAAGATCATTCAGCGCTTCCCTTCATGAAGCAAAAGGGAGACAACAGCTCTCACCGGAGGCTGCTGCTATCCACAAGGCACCAAGAGAAGCTCCCACGTCATCGCTTTTGTCCTTCACTGTTCAAAGTGATTAAAGAACAGCTTCTGAGGGCAACAGGTTAGCTCATTGTTTCTCTTGGCAATTCCTTTTAGAAAATCATTTTTACAGACAAAAAGAATGTAAAACAATGCTGACAATACTGTACCGTAAGGATTTACAGATTTTTAACACTTCAACATGAAGAAAAAAGACGAAAAAGCATAGCTATAGCAACTGAAGACTGAGAACTGTTTGAGAAGAATTGTAAAATATGCAAATATTTTGCATATTTTACTAGACTGCCAGCTCTAGTACCACACTGCTGATCCTCTACCAACACGATTTTGCTTCCCTGATAAGGTGATGGATTTGTAGTGATGACAAATATCCCCCTAATTTCCAGTGCCTAAGTTGGACTATGGCAAAGAAACCAAACTATTTTCTAGTGGTAAAATAAATAAGGTTTTAAAATTCAGTTTCTAATGCCAACCCACACATTAATCACTATGATGTTCTGTTTCAAGTGTCGATGATATATATCCATCAAGTACTATATTTAAGTATAAATATATTAAATATATGTGAACTCTAGGTATGCTAGCTCTTCATACAGTATGTAAATTTAAAAATATTTTTTGTTATATATATGCAAATTCCTGCAAAAGCTGAAAAAAAATCTGAAATTATTATGGAGTGTGGAAGAATGATTTATTTTCTGTCTCTTTTTAATAGACAATTTATTATTATTTAAAAATTCACCCACATTTGCATGTAGCTTTTATTCATACAAAACATATCTAGCCTGGAAGCTGCCATCTGAACTTCAAAAGTGAACTGTAATGGAAAAGACAACTCCAGCCTTTTTTTAAACCTTGGGTATTATATCTTCACTCATAAGTAGTTTTTAACTCTTTCACTCTACTTAAAATATGGGATTCCAATCAATCGTGTCATAGAGGAAACCATATTCTTGAATTTTATGTGGCTTCGCAGTACTTGACATATTAATGTAGCTCTGTCACAATCACATTTCTCAGACACGAACTTCTACACAGGCCTATAAATCAAAGTACATCTGCTATGTTCCTCTTGTCCTTTTAGGGGGATTAACAGTAGCACTGTCACGTCTATCAAAGCAATGATTCTTTGCTTAGGTCTCTAATTGGTAGAGCTGGTTGTTTATAGAGACTGTCATGAACTCTCTCTTATACTGCTACTCTGTTCCTCTAGAGCTCTTGTTTTATCATCTATATAAAACAGCAATACTCTCATAGTAGAAAAATGTTTTAAGACATCACTGTGTTGTTTTAGAAGTCTAAGATCCATCTACACGCTCAGAGTTTACACCATTTTCTGATTTTTGAAAGGACGAGATATGAAAATAACATTACTAGTACATTTTAAAATGTTTAAATTACTATAAAAAATTGTTTACCCTCTTATGGAGAAGATGATAATAAATGAAAAGATAATACTGAAAGAAAAAATAATTCATGATTAAAACCTGTAAATGTCTACTCACTTAGTTAAATTCTTTAATATTATATTCCATTTTCTGAATAACTTTTTTCAAAATTTTTGAATAAAGTCTTCCATCTAAGAGGCTTACACATAGTCTCTAAAGTGAAAACATCCTAATACATAGTATGACCTGTATGCAAATGGCATCATTTACTTTGCAGACCCAAAGGCAGTTGAATAGCTATCATACTAATGGAAATAAAACCTAAATCTTACCTGAGATAATTCATTACTATCCACAAGTCCATTGCTGTCAGCATCAAAATAATTAAACATGTGATCCACGAGAAGCTTCCTTAAAGACATCTTCTCTTCAACAGTTTTATCTTTTGACTGTGCAACATATCTCCGGTTTTGTAGATCCAGTAGCATATTTTTCACTTCATTGTATTCAGTAGGTTTACATTTATCACCTGAAAAAAAATAATACACACAATATAAGCTTATTCTGAATTCGTTTAAAAGAAAATAGCAGAGCTAATAGAGTATTGTGACTTCTTATTATCTCAAGCAGCATTAACAGGGTTGCTTTATGAGGCAAGGAATTTGCTCTGTAACCATCTAATCCCAATAATTTCTGTATCTGGTCTTCAGTATGGGCCAGGAAATACTGTTCTTCTAGTATGTCGTGCTAAGAAAGTTTTCTGTCTATGGAAACTAAGAGAAACTTTTTAATAGTTTCTAAGTAATCTTTTTCCCATTTTAGATCATTCTGAAATATTGTATCTGAAGAGTCTTAAATGTGTTACACCTGGTAAAGCAAGTATATATTTCTACCTTTTCTTTCTGGCACACAACATAAACACTACCTCATACAAAGTCAACTGAGAAGCCTATCGGTATAACAAGTTAGACTCTTTTCTGAAGTTTGCAGTACTAAGATAAGAAGAGGATGCAGTTACATTTTTGGCTGTACTCCTAATTATGCCACCAGAATGTTATTTTCAGTCAAATACCTTACATTAAGTTGCACTGGTACATACACTGTTTATATTACCGTATCAAGAAAAAAAGCACAATCTTTTGACAACATGCTGCTAGTTTCTGTTAAAGCTATTTCACACCGGAAAAATAAAAATTAAATGTTATTTGAGATTCTATAATTTTCTTTAGGAATATCTTTCATCATAAAAGAAGCTCAAACTTGTCAATATGTTCTATTAATTAACATTGATATATAATGGAAAATAGAATTAGAAAAAGAGACTGTTATTTAACTATGGAGGAAAAAAAACCCAGTTAATTATTTTACAGATTCTGAAACATTAATCATACTGGCAGTTTGTTGCAAACCTGCTACAAATGAGGTGAATGGAGTTCACAAAGCAATTTCAAACTTCTACGATCCATCTTTGGCAGACGACTGCTTCATACTCAGCAAGCGTTTAAACCGCTCTCTGGTGTTCCCTGTGCCAGCTCTGCAACACAGCAGCTGTAACTTCCTCCCGGTGTGTACCTGCTCACTCGACTGATCAACCTGAGTCCGAGTTACAGCCCCAGCCACCATAGCCCATTCAATTCTCATATGTTTGCAATGCCTGGTAGGGCACAGACCAATATTTTCTTAGTATTTAACTAACCTGTTTGGGAGCTCACAATAAAAACACTGCTAAAACTGTTCAGAAAACCACTTCTTTAGTCACCAATTATGGTTTAAAAGAGATGCTGCTCTATTTCTCATCTATTTAATTAGGGTGATCTAACCCAAATAGAAGACACCCTTATCAACAGATAACAGATGCTTTCCTTGAGACGCATCATGCTTTCTTTGACCACACTGTGCTGCATTTCACCATCTGCAATATAAAAGTAATATCGCCCTCTATCTGAGAAGCATGACAAGGTCATAGCACACCAGCAGGCAGTTTGCATATGTTAGAGTGAAAAACAATACTCAGGCATTTGAGCACGTTCTCAGCAGTCTACAGCATCTTAAAAATGAGCTTACAAAAGAACACTAAAAATATATGTTTTCATTTCTGTTTCTCTTCAAGGGCTGTTCTTAACATTTCACAATGAATAATGTAAAAATAACACGACTTATTTCTCCTCCAGACATAGCATAAAATTAATCTATTTAATAAACCTCAGTAGGAGGTAGAAGTTCAGGGTTCTGGACAGAGTACTGGGCTGCACTTGATGAATGGTTACTTTACCTGTTCCTTTACCTTACTATATTGACCAAGATTATCAAACTGATTTTAAGGGGTGTGACAAAAGCTTTACTATAATAAATGAGAATAATTGCATAAATAAAAGTGGCAATCACTTATAAACACTAGTGAAGTCGTTTCGGTTCTCTTTCTTCACCCTAATTTTAAGAACAGGAGAAAAAGTATTACCTACAGCTGTGTAATCTTTAATCAGTATACTTAGGCTAATTACAGTTGCATTAAAATAGAATTATACAACCGTATTACATGACAGTTTTGGAGTTTTATACAGTATTGAAAATGGTCTTTATGCCATCTCAATAAAGGACTTTATAAAGTTGCAAGGCCAAAAACGATGATGAGCGTAGGGGACAGACAAAGAGATCATAAGGAAACAAGACGACACTGTAGCAAAACTCAGCTACTTTAAACGATGATCCTCCCTGCCATGACTGCCTTTTTCTGCAATATAAAAGGAAGTGTAAAGTAGATGTTTAAATTGGGGGAAAGAGGCTCTGCTGATGCTTACTCCCGGGCTGGAGTAGCAGCACAGGGAAAGACTATAGATTTCTATTGCTAACATTACAATTTATTAAATATTACTTTTGAAATAGTCACCTGAATGACACAAGAGGTGCCACACAAGAGGTAATAGAGATTAACTAGGACAGGCCTGAAGGTTAGGAAAAGCAAGTTGTGTTTAATTTAATGGAAAAGGACAAACTGGTGGAAAAATTACATTACTCACAATGCTATGAAAGCCAAAGGGGATGGCATTTGACAAAATCTGAGGGGATTATTTTGCAGTTATCAAGATATATGATGAAAATCATGTCAACAGACTCTTTCAGACCATACACACATTTTCAAATTTATCACAATGATTATACTGTTACATTCAAGGCAGCCAGATGAAGAAAATGTGGTACAGTTTCAACTCTAAATACTATCGTTTCAATAGAAATACTTACTGTATTTTAAATTTGAAGATTCTTTTCATAACTTAGTTGCAGTATACAATTAGCCGTCATTAATTAATGAATTGCATTATCACCACCACCATCCCAAAAATCCTGATTTTTACATAACAATTTATGGAAGCCTGAAGAACACTGGGTCATCTTGTGTGCAAAATACCTACTAAGTTTTATGCAAGTTTTATATATATATTTTTTTTTATATATATATATATATATATTTGTGCATATCCATAATACATGCATGTGTGTATATACACACACCACCTATATATTATGTATAATTTACTAAATTCAATTTTCTTAATATGAGCAAATGGCTATTAATTTAAGTAAAACTAAAAAGCAGCAATAGCAAATTATTTTTTTTCTTGTTCTATAATCCAATATTTTTATCTACGGAAAGAACAGTCTACCACATAGTGCTGATAGCACATAGCTTCTCTACTACGATTTATTTTACACATTTTATCTTATCTTCTAGGGATTTCTTGCAAGCAAGAAAATCAAAAGGATCAAAGAAAGCAAAAAAGTGTGAAATAGCAATAGTCTTATGCTTTCCTTGATAAAAATTCAGAAATAGTGAAAAAGTGGAAACACTCGATAATTTCTTTTTTCCTTTCCTGCAGCTGTGTTTTAGTTACCTTGGAAACAGCTGAAGTTAGAGATTCTGAATGCTATTGTCCTCCTAGACAATTCTGACTAGAAGATATTTGCCCATCATAGAGGAAAAAAAAAAAAAGAAGTTTCAAGTGTTAATTTGTAGAGAAAAAAGAGATACATGAAAAACTAATTATGTAAGGAAACAGAGCAAATGCACCAGCATTCTTTTTAGCACTTGTAGAAAAAGAAATAAAGATTGCACTAAGATAACTTTTTTAGGAGATAGTTCCTTAACCCCAAATCTCTGATATTTTTATCTCATTTTAGGGAGAAATACTGTAGTATGTAGAGAACAGAAGAAATACAGTCTGATTAAAACAAATTTATCTGATTTAATACATCATACAAAATTTTAACTCTTCAATGTCTTTGTAACTTTATCAAAAGAGAAACAATTCTTGCCTCAAAGCATCATCGAGAAGCATTAATATTCATTGAGACTCTTTTTCCCCACAGATACACTACCAAGTTGAGTTGCACCTTTCATGTTATTTGTGGAAATGCTTTCCACAAAGTCATCTTATTCAAATTCAAAGAAACATCAGCCTTTCCAGAAATGGTAACCGGTCTTTAATGGGCCTGTTGTGTAGTATTCCAAAATGGATATAAACACAATTCAGATTTTCAAAAAAAAGGAATAAATGCACACCATCTTCTGCATGCACTAATCAGTGCATATTCAGAATAATCTAGAAGCCAAAACATTTAACTACAAAATTTACAGTGTTACTTCACACAGAAAAAGTGAGCAATTAATTCAAAGTAACATATATCTATATACATATACACATCCAAGTGCACTCACACCCAAACCGCACAGAAAGGATAGTGGAGTTATCAAAAAAATAGTGTGATCTCAATTCAATTTCAAACATAACCGAAGTGGTAACATGCAGGTTTTCATCAGTTATCTTTCTGGATCCAATCAATATAGGAGAAACATGAAAACTTGTAATCTTATTCATAGTCCTAACAGATAAAGAAACATTTTAAGTCACCGAAATTGCTTAGGCTTATCTGAAAGAAGCTTCAGGTTCAGGTAGCATTTAACAATGTGGGGTTTTTTCCAATATCAAGTTTACATTTTCCACATCAAGAGCTCAACAGCTTGACCCTAGTTCCCTCCATCTCCTCCGGTCCCTATCCTCCTCATCGCTGAAGGTCTGCACCTGCATTTAAAGAGAAGCAATTTCATTTGTACAATGACCTGAGCCGTGATCTACAGTCCAGGGACTGGGGAAGGCAGTGGGGGAGAGCAAAAGCAAACCCAGTATTTTTTCAATACAAAATTCTTGGATGAACAAAGATTAATATTTTTGGTGCAATTATGTTTTAAATAATATTTAAGTAAAATTAATAAAATGTTAAATTTGTATCATTTTGGAAAAGCTTGTGAGTCTTGAACCTGTAGTTCAACATCAGGTATTTTTTGCTCCGAAATTAGTGACATTTCTTGTAGTTAACTGATACGATGCAGTAGCAACCTGTACTTTCTAATGACTTGTTTCTAAATCAAATCTCTATATTTCAGAATATTCAGAAATATTCTATATTTCAGAAAATTCGATATTACAGAGTTAGGAACTGCAATGCTTTAATTCTTCTGTGGAAATACTTTTAAGTTAGTACAGGAACTGTTAAGATCTTTTAACCCATTCTTGTATATTTACTTTAAATATAAGTATACAATTCCCACATACATTAAGGCTCAACTACCCAGAGACAGCCATACAAAATGGAACTTCAAAGTTATGTTTTTGGCTTTCCCTATGCAAACACTTTTGAGTGACTATCATAGCTTGTAAGAAAACAGAACTGAAGTTTATTTTCAAATATTTTTTCACTGTGCAAATAAAGAATAAGGCTTTCTGTTCAAATAGTATAGGTAAAAATATTTTCTCCTGACCCGACATCACCCCAAAATACTGATTCACACTGATCTTGCAAAACTAAGTGATAAGATGGAAGCCTCCATGGAGGCCTTACATAAGCCTCCGTGAATCTGGTGTCTTATCTGTGGATATATATAAATACTCTTCAGTGTAAAAACAAGACATCCCTTTTAAATAATAATACTATTAGAAATTAAACTGTATTTGTATTTAAAAAAAAAGAAATGCGCATTAGTATTTCAAAGTAAGAACTAGACTAGAATTAATGCTGTATGGTGTGAGAAAGAAAAAAAAATCAACAAATAACCCAGAGATAGGAAAAAGAATGGCATTTTTCTTTGAATTAGATGCTTCAAGCAAAAAATCAGTATTGAGTGTGAGCGGGTACTTTTACTTGTTAACATACTGTGGTTAATATATCACAGATCTCCTGACAAAAGAAAATAGTTTATATAATCTTTCACCTTAAAATGATATTTGAAGGCCAAACCAGGTTGACAGTAATGATCAAAACTAATTACCATCTGACACAGCTGAGAAAATGCTGAATGCAGAGGCTGTTTGTACTGCATATGTTAGCATCACAAACACCATAAGCAAAATTAGTCCACAAGTAGCAAAAGCAAAACTCAGGTCTGACTCTCCTTTCACATAAAAAATAAACCCCCATAGATTTCAACGAGTGATACTACCTCTCAATATCTATCGAATTCTTGAGGCTTACGTCTGGATATTCTACAATAAAAGAAAAAGAGTAAAATGTGAAGATTTGATGTGTGCCCTATTTTTCAACATATCAAATTACTTCAGATGCTTTAGTCTGCTTTTCCCAACAGGTGCTGAAGTTATTACTTCTTCAAGATTTTTTGGATTCCTTGAATCTGGTTCAGGCTTTCAGTTTGATTTTTCTATTTGTCCCTCATTGCAAAAATAACTTCAATTTCACCTGAACAATTTCTTACGCAACATTAATAGGAAAATAACCTGCACTTTCATGGAGCTTATTAAAGAAAATCTGAGAGAGAAAAGGAAGAGATAAAACTGAAATGTCCCAAAGGTGGGCATGAAATGAAGGCTGGGACAAGAGTCTAATGCAGTGTTTTATTTTCCCCTCTAGCAGAGTTAACCCAACCATCACTGACAGACTTCCTCCCAAAGGGTCCACACAATTATTGTCCTGCAATATTTATTACAGTGATACCATGAAAGCTCCAAAGTGCTACAGTTTTACATTTGTAAAGATATAAATAATGAAAGATGAAAAAGTATTCCAAATACAGAGGGAAGATATTTATGGGATGTACACTTAGCCACAAATCTACAGAGAGTTTTGCTTTCGCTTCTTGGACACAGAAGGTTGTCTTCTTATTTAAAAGAAAAATATTATTAGAAGAAATGGAACAGAACATGACAATTGAAAACTCATTCTTTTCCCTACATGCCTCCCAAAATGCAGAGTACTTCAGGTTTATCAAGGTGAGGCTTCAAGACCGGATTAAGATATTTATTTATTACTATATTTACTACATTTATACATAACTACTATAACTACTATACATAACTACTATATTTACTACTATAATATAAATAGATTACTATATTTAACTAAAGTGAATGGGACCAATTATGCTGTTCAGTTTCCACTTCTTCCCCCTCACTTCCATATTCCCACCAGTTCCTTTGTTTCAGCCTTAGCACAGTTTTACAGCTTTTGGTGCTAAGGTAATGACAGTTGTTACACTCACACTTTTGTTGCTTCCTGATTTCCCCTTTAACATTACACCTACACCCTTCCAGTTTTCCTCTGGGTCCTAAGGCTTCACTCTGCAGCAGTTGAAGTTGGTGAGGAGTTCTTCCTCCCAAGTTTTTCAGTCTGTTTTTCAGTCTGAGATTATTTTTATGTATTTCCATATTAGAATCTACTTCCATTTTTCTGGATATGCTCAAGTTTGAAAAACAGACAAATCTTCCCTCAGCATCAATCAAAATAAAGTGCCATTGTTTGTTAAACCATGTTTCTCCGACCTTTAACATTCACGGTATTAAAAGGACTTAAGATTAAACTATCTAGACTACAGTCATTTGACCACTAGGCAAGATTAAGACAAGTCCAGTGAGTTTAGGGCAAGGTAAGCTGAGACAAGTCCTGAGACTCAGATGCTTTAATTTGCCAAAAATTTGAGGGTATCAATTTTTGTGAGAGTTATAGAATTTTGTTGTTTCTCCACCATAACCTCACTTCTCAGTACTCACAGGGCTTTTTAGGTGGGTTTTTTTTATTATTATTTCCTTATTGTGTTAATGCCCCTTCAAAATTAGAAATACATTACTGCCAGTTTATTGTCCTAACCTAGCTAAGTAACAGTTCATTCCAGGAACATCTAAAGGGGTTTGCAAAGCTTTCACTATATCAGATTGACACACATTCCTGCAGTGGAATTGAGCTCTTTTTAATCTGGGGACATTTCCAGTCAAGATAATTACAATCAGAGGCATGTATTTAACAGGCTAAAAGTGCACAGACTGAGCTACTCTTTTTTGGGGAAAAAAAAAAAAAAAAAACTAAACAGCTGACTTTCTATGGCATAGTAAGCATACTGGAAGTTCTACCACTCTGAACTGAAGAATACTTTTTATGAAATTGTGTTTTTCCTCTTCAAGGAATATTTATTCAGAGATTGTGTGATACTGCTTAACAACTCATCCATAAAAAGTACTATTCCATAAGATATGTCTTATCCTCCTCAAAAATTACGATGCTTTATTCATCAAGTTGTTCGTGTAGTAGATGATTTTCAATTTAAAAACATACAGAAAAATATTAAAGAGGGATACCTGGCAATATTTGGTGTTGATATGCTTCATTTTATTCACAAAAATGAAATATATGATCCTATTTCAAGACAAGGTTTGAAGAGTTAGAAATATTTTTATTCATCCTTTGAGTTCTAGAAATACCTGATTAAAGCATTCAAATGAAAAGATATTCACATTAAAGGAAAACATGATAAAAATAGGTAATCACTTATTATAAGTGCACCTTACCTCCTTATGCAAGGAAATGATCTATTTTTTATCCCATATATTACTGAATTTTAATTTTTTGAAATTTTAGACTAAATCAAATTTTGAATTATCATCCCAATAAGGTGACCTTATCAGATTACAATGAATTTTTTGACTTTGTTATGTTATATGACCTTATTAAGTTATATGAATTCTATAAGCAGAAATAGCTACATCCCAGGCCAAAGAGTATTCATCACTGTCAGCAACTGATAAAGATCCTGTCCAGAAATATCTCCATCATAAATTTGAATATATAAATTTATTCAAAAAACTAATTCTGTACATTATGTTGTTAAGAAAGCTTTCCTTGAGAGGTACTACCCAAGCTATCTGAAGATAACAGGAAAAAGAAGAAAAATTCTTACACTACTTTTTTTGCATTTTAAGTATTTATTTCCTCATTTCTCTTGATTAAAGTAGAATAAAAGAATGTGTTCTGTTTTGGATTTTAATTATCCTAATTCTATTTTTAAATTGTTATAATCTTCTTGCTTTTTTGACCACTTTGATCCATTTAGTGCAGCTGCCTTCTTACCCCAGTTATTCCTAACAATAACTCAAGATGACTTCAGGCATTTGTAGACAGCTGTAAAAAGACTAGTATGTATCTGCCAATCAGTAGACAAAATTTTCTATTAAGATAGTCAAAATAAAAACTTATATGCAGACCATCTTTTATATGTAACCTTTCACCTACAGCAAAGAGAACACATTTTATTATGTAATTTCAGCATTGATTAATTTTGTTGTTTACTATTACTGTAGTATACATAATAGTTAATTTTCAAAGTAAACATGGAATGAAACAACAATTTAGAAAGTTAGCATATCATTTTATATCAAAAAGCATCTGATTTACATGCTGCAGGTGACCCTGCATGTTGGTCTAGATGATCTCTAAAGGTCCCTTTCAACCTTAAGAATTCTAGGATTCAGAAAAAGCACTAGGGCAAAAACATTTGCAGAAACAAGCCATGACCTTACCAGATGACAAGACTTAACCTGAAATCCATTTATGTATTAAAGTAACATATAACAGTTATACTTTTTAGATTTTTAGAAACTTTTTCAAGCTCTGGAATATTTCCTGTCAATTATAAGAGAACTATTTTCTTAATATTTAGTTGATTACAATTTTAAGCAAGTAATTTTTCTCTTTAGTGATACTCAAGTTTAAGCTACTAAATTAACTGTGCTTCATGAGATCATTTTAGATACCATTTCATGATAAAGTCATGAAATACAGCTCACTGAATATAGTGCTGAGAGAAAATAGAATCTTGTCTTAATTGAACACCTGCCTTTACAGATATTCAAAAATGGTGGAAGAAACCAAACAAATAAAACCTTGTAATTTAATAAGACAGAATTCTCCATAACTCTGAAAGTGTTTTAATTGGAGTCAGGTACTTTTTCAATAATTACGAGCTTGCTACCTGAAGCATATCTTAAGAAATTAATGAGTGAAGCATGTACTAACTCCTATTCAGATTGAAGACTTAAAAAACTAGTAGTCAGATGCAGACATAACTGATTTTAAAGACTGAAAACTTTATCTAAAGAAATTTTTTTTTTTCTAGAAGTGTGTGCCACTGTGTGAAGAAACTGCATTTTTATATTACTGAAATGTAAATTTCAGGAGGTTTCACCTATATTTCCTTTAGGCCTTGACAATAGAGGGAGGAAAATGATAAAAGGAAGGAAAGAACTTGGCATTACTGTTGGTTTTTCCAAGATTATACTCAGGCTGTGTAATTTTCATAGCTTTCTATGCATCTAATTAATGGGTCACCATACACTAGTCTGCCATGTAACTCAGTAACTGAATTTTATTATTTACTAATAGTGTTTATTTTCTACAACATGCATGCAGTAAAGGCAAGAAGTCTTTATCATCTTGTTATTATTACTATTTGTGCCTTGAGAAAACCCAGGGATTGAAGTACTGCATAAATTAGGTTGGCAAGATTAAATTTGCCCATGAGTCAGATCCAGCCATTCAGTCTGTCATCTGTTCAACGTCACCATCTGAGAAGGGAGAGGGGGGAGGGAAAAAAAACCAAAAAAAAAAAAAAAAAAAAAACCAAAACCTTTCCTACTTTTCTTCCAACTTAAATATAAGGCTGTCTACCCAGACAAAAAGTTATTCAAAAATAATCTTCAGAAAGCTCATTTTTTTTCTCATGCTTCTGTTTTCCTTAGCCTGAAAGAGGTGTAAACAAGTTATCTTTTTAAAAGATAAAACAATTTTGAACTTTTAGCAAGGTAAAGATGTACTATTGCTCTAGTCCTTTCTGTAGAGTTATGATTATGAACAGTTTCCTGGTGGTTTGGGAGATTTTATTATTTTTTAGAAAACCAGTAACAGAAACAAGTTCTCACTACTTCCTAAAAGTAATTAATAAATACTAGTAACCCAAAATCTCAAGATACAAATCCACAAGTACATTTAAACTTTTTGATTCCTAAAATGAGTTACATTAACAAGTTTTAGCCTTAATAAATGGGCTAACATACAATGTATTTGATATCTAGTGTTTTTTATACATGGTCAGCTTCAGAGTTGCAAGAAACTGAAAACTGTCAGCATGGTGAGATGATGTATTTCTAAAGCTAGAAATAGGTTATTCAATAAATAAATTACTACCTAGTTCAAACAAAGTACTTGAATTTATTCCTGGGAGATGCTGAAGTGAAAGGGATCCTTCAGAAAGCCCTTTTGACTTTAAGAATAGTCTTAATCAAGAGGAAGAAGATTTAAAGAAATCAGTTATGTCGAAGTACTTACTTGCCTAGACTGATACGCAATTTTCCAATTAAATTCTCATCTTAAAAATGTAAAGCCTACAGTGCTCTTTTAACCACTTTTAATTCATTTGGATATCTTTAGAGTACAGTGCGTTCTGAGCGATGACAGTGCACGAGGTGCCCCCCAACTCTGCAGGCTCCAGGTAGTGGAGGAATGATGTGATAAAGGAAAGGACACTTTGCTCCAATGGCCTTAATTATAACGTAAGTAAATTAATACATGTGCCAGAGATACCAGAATGAGTGCCTGCACTTCTGGTGATAAAGCTATCTCACCCTGAAGAGGGTGGGCAGAGTCTTCCTGTCCTTGGATCAGTGCCCGGGCTTCAGAGATGTCCCTGAGGCACCTTGGCAGACTGAGTCTCAGATATTAAACAAGTCTCAATCTCAGTGATGTCCTCCTGGTGTAATCTATTCCTTTTCCTTGATTTTTTGGTTCATCGAGTGGGACCTTGGAGGGCACAGAACTTCTGAGGTTACCAAGAACTGGAAGAAAAGGAACTGGACAAGAAAATCTATTTCAAAAGATATTTAAGAAAAGATCTGAGCCAAGAGAGTTAGAATATGAAGTTCAACCTCCCAAGTCATGTTCTTCAGGAGATCAGATAGTGACAACCATGCCATGAGCAATGGCATTGCTGTTATCTAAGGCAACTCGGTCCTTTTTCAGCTCAGGCCAATCTCTTCAGGTTCATAGTGAGAGCACTGCAGTTGGGAGTCAAGATGCTGGGCCCATTTCAGGCCCTGAGAGCAGTCACTCTGGCTATGAGTTGAGAAACTGATCTATAATTTGCTTGATATGATCCTGCAGGTTTCCCACTTCTGACAGTTCTAAAGGATCCAAGCGAAAGAAAGTGAACAATCCTCAACAAGACATATCTACACATCCGTATGTGCCAGGTCTGCTACGACCTATAGCCCAAGCAATTCACGAGCTGTGAAGGTCACAAATAAATTATCAAATTGCTTCTTCTAGTCTCTCCTAAGCAACCGAATGTGAAAAATGAAAATCATAAGGGTAAGAAAATGCAGAGAATGTTGAGCTAGGGATGGTTAGTAGCTCTGATTAAAAGACCAGATTACTTTCAATGAATATTTTAAATCAAGCTAAATCACGCTGAGAATAGAGAATGAAGGATGTGAGGGACACTCATTGATTTCTGTATCTACAAAACAGCACCAGTGGATACGGCCAAGGCTAAAACATTTACTATTCACATTTATTTGTGACTTCTAACATTTGAGCATATACATGGAATATTCCTTAAAAGAAAAAGATAGTATTTAAAAATGCCTATGTAGGTATACTAAATGCATCATTCCTTCCTGCTACACTTCTTACTGAAAGATAAATAGCATTTGAATTTTTCTCTATGTACGACGACTGTATAACAAAAGGAAAAAAAAAAAATTGAAGAATCATCAGAAACTTTTCACGACAAAAAAAATCCTCCAAGCAAATGTATGATTGGGTAGTTCTTTTAACCTTCTCACATTTTTTGCCATCAACACATGGACATGTTGTTTTAGTCTATACTTTCCTATCAAATCTAGTTCCCACCAGAGTTGAACAGTGACTTTTATGCCAAAGTCAGTCCTCTAAACTCAATTTCACCAAGCATAATGCAATAAAGCTTTTTTTTCTTTTTGTATTAGCATATTGTCAGATATGAGGAGAAATGTTTTGTCAGAACAAAAGTATGTAGTCAGCAACAAGAACTGTCTGCTTAAATAGCAGCTTTCAAATGAAATACAGTTTCTTCTATTGTTGCTTTTTCATCTGGCACTACAATCAGGTCCAATTTATTTAGATTATTAATTATTTGCTCAATGCTAACAAAATTTTCTGTGCTCAACAAACATAAACGTTGTCTTTTCTGAAGAACTTATACCCTAGAGGCAAATCACAGAATATGATTGCAGCTATTATCCCCTTGCTCCATTCTATTTCTTTATCACTAAATTTTCCTACCGCTTGTGCAACAAGTCAAATGTGCCACGGTAAAATTATTCATGTGAAATGCAAATGAGACCATACAACCACACATCAGCACTGAATTGTTCAAATATCATATTTTGCTTCTCAATTAGTGAGTTAATTAGCTACAGGGGTGCTCACCAGTATATTCTGAACACTTTTGCTTATTGCAATGGTTCTAGACCAACGTTCACTCTCCCTTTCCTGCTTCCTCTCCCATCCCAAAAGAATGGTGCTAAAAGGCTTGATTTGCGTTCCCCATAGAGATAATGTTTCCATCAAACAGATGGGTGGATTTCCTCAATCTTTCTAATAAAAATTAATGGAAATTAAAAAAGGATTTATTGTCTGATGGCAGATGGCTGAAGGATTTTGTGGAGGTGTGACTTATGTAAATTACAGTAAGAGCAAATTCAACCTCTTACAGTGGACAAAAGGTTAGCTCTGCATTAAGAGCATTCTGCTCAATTTTATGTTAAAAAAGGAAGAAAACAGTTTTGTTTTTGTCAGATCTGAGCATGCTAAGACTACAGCCATCTCTTGTTCATCGTACATAGCACATTTCTCAGGAGAAACACAGTATATACTGTGATAATATACATTCTGCTCAGCGCTAACTAACAGCCATCTGCAAAGGTACTTTAAACTGTCATCTGCAGTCCCATTTTCTGAAAGCTATGGCCTCCTCAATGCCCACTTGCAGACCCGCTGTTTTGTGTTCCGTACAAGCAAGGCAAAAGTGGAAAAAGAGACAGAATGGAAAGAACAAACAGTAGCTCTAACTCTCCCTTTAAGGTTATCACATTCCCAAAAATATGAATTCATCTCTGTAAATAGACTGCTGAAGCAGCTGTCATTCACAGATATAAGAAAAACTGGTTTGGTACCTGCAGACAGTGAAGAGTTCTTCCCTCCTTTCTCTTGGCTACTTTGGATATCAGTAGACGAATACAAATTGGTACCAGACACACATATTGTTCCTACTGAAATTTCAATGTGTTTTGCAAATCTCAAAACCTTCAAATTTATGGAAAGTCATGAAGAAAATCACCATTTGGCTAACCCTGTTGAGATAAGTGACCGAGTACGGTGGTGTGCCATGAGGACACCTAGCGCCATGAGGACATGGTGCTCTCCATCACCTCACATTTTTTCCAGCTCCTGAGTTTGCTGCTACTGCAGAGAATGTCTAGACCAGTATGTGAGGAGTGCTGCTTTTTTCCAAACGATACATGCTTGCAAACGTAGGACCAAGAGAATATGACATTTGGATTCTCTACAGGCATAGAAATACAGAACAAAGTTCCTAGTTTTAAAGAAGAGAAATTTTACGATAAGACTGAAACACAAAATAACAGATAAAAATAAACAAAAAGATAAATCACAAAAGTATGATACAAGCTTTATAAAACCATTCAGCAAAAGCATCTGTTTAACAACCAGGTAAGTGGAAAAAACATGCTGGTTAATATAGATTAACTTATTTTTAAGTCATCCCCTATAATTAAGTTTAATAGTTAAAGAACTGCCGAGAAAATCTAAACAAGAAAATATTTTCACTGAAGCTCATACAGTAAGAGCTAGAATGCAGTTACATATCTCAAAAAGAAAAAAAAGGAAATGAAACATAGTTTATGGGAAAAAATGCAAAAAACATTGCACTGAACCCTCAACAAAATAACTTAATACATATTTCCACAGGCACAGCAATATCCTTCAAATCTTTTTCAGTGCTTCCCAATTCCACTTCTTTTTTCCTCCCATTCATCACATGCTATTTTATATTCTTTCCATTATGTAAGGAATGTATCTCTCCTCCTCCTTTGATCTTTATTGTTAGAATTAGGCAGGGTCTACAGTGTTTGGTTTTTTTTATATATAGAAATCTGTTTCAAAACGGAGAAAAAAAGTCAAAGTTCTTTTAGTCCAATGAAAATTTAGAAATTAATATCAAGAAAATAGATTCTTCATAAGTCAAACTCTTGTCTTCAAATTCAGGATGAGAGTAGATAGATTAGCTCGAAAATATACATAGATGGAAAACTTAGTATTCTGTATTCTGGTACTTCAGCTGCCAAAAAAAATTAACATGCACCTGGAAGACAGACACACTCACTCCAGCCTCTGTCCCTCCCTCTAACCCAGAGGTTGGTGATCCCTGCATTTTTCTTCTGTAGTGTTTGTCCCTGTCTAGGATGGTCAGTTGTTTCTCATGGAGGCAGTTTCATTAATTACTTTTTTCCCTCCAATAAATTCCTCTAAGTAGAATTCTAGTTTTAAACCTCTGGAATAAAGGAGGACAAATGAAGATAACTTGCTCTCTGCACCTGCCCAGATGGATACCAGACAGAGAAATCAAATGATGGTCCGACTGCAGATATTTGCATGCTGAAATTGCTATTTTAATCAGTTTCTACTAATTGAAATTAAATAGCACCTCCCCCTCTCAAAAAAGGAAAAAAAAGGAGACACAGAGACGTCAAATTGCTAACTCCAATAAAATTCTGGAGACAACATCATCAAAACAAAAAAAAGAAAAATGCTTCACAACTACAAGACCAACATTAATGGATAGCTCATATGAATATGCTACTCTCATTGGACTGTGTGAAGAAATAACGTAAAGCCTCATCAAAAGATAATCAAACAGCTTGCTTAAAGCTTGATTTAACTCCTCACAAAACACTGAAACTTTGCCAGAACAAGGTCATCTCAAAGACAATTGAGTTGTAATGGAGAATTCAAAACTCAACCAGAATGCCATAAGATACGTGGAGAAAAATCAGCATCAGAGAACAGAAAACTTGCCACAGAAGCCCACTGTGTTGAATATTACAGGCTTGAATTACATCTAATATCTGGGAGGGGAAAAAAAGAAAAAAAAAAAAAGAAAAAAAAAAAGTTTCCCGGGCCA